>PNEQ01117527.1:24283-52319 GCA_003012365.1 Medauroidea extradentata | reverse complement strand
ACCGTTCAAGACCTACTACCATGAGGCCATGAACAACTGGATGGTATCTCCTGGAAACGCTGGGAAACCAGTAACGATTTACGAGGTAGCTGCGATGGCAGGAATAGCATTTCCACGTGCGTTCACCCCAACAAATATTCAGAAAGGCTTTGAAGTGTCTGGAATCGTTCCATTAAATCAGAATATTTTTTCCGATATTGACTTCATGGCAGCTAATGTCACTGATCGACCAGTGCCACAGGAATCTGAAAACCAACCCTCGACATCTACATCTGGGCTTATTCCTACATCATCTGTAGAAAATCATTCCGAGGTAATAGGCATATGTGAAAATAGGCCTATAACCACGTCACCAGAAATGGTATGACCACACCCTAAGGCACAGCCAAGAAAAACTTCCAATGTGAGAAGGCCAAAGGGTAAATCTCGAATTTTGACCGACACCCCAGAGAAGAATTCTCTTGAGGAACTAAAGAGGAAAAAACAGACCACTAAGTTGCCTAAACCAAAGAAGAAATCTATCCAACTGAGAATTTCCTTCCAACCAGAGACCTCGGATTCCGACACAGCAAATGAATTGGAAATGTCTTCATCAGATAGCGAGTATGAGATGTCCACAGCACTGAAGGAATTGAATGAAGTTACTCAACTTGAAAAATACAGCATTGAAGCAGGTGATTTTGTTCTTGCAAAATTATGTGGTAAGAAAACTATCAAGCATTATGCTGCGGAGGTGATCACCGTTACGTCAGAAGATCTCTTTGCAGTTCAGTATTTGAGAAAACTAACCCCTAGAAGTGCAAAATTTTTCAAGACTGATGAACATGTTTATGACTTGGACAAAGATGACGTTGTTTTGAAGCTCCCAAATCCTGTGTAAGCTGGTGGATCAGCTCGGCAGCAGCGCCACTTGTTTTTCGGTGTAGATTTCTCTCACTATAATGTTTCATAGATATATTACCTCATTAACTTCTTATGTGATTTGTGTTTAGTTTCTTATGGCTATGAATTGCATTTTTAATGTGACAAATTTAAGTTATAGGCTAATTTTTTAGCCTACTTTAATTTTTATTCATGTTTTCCAAGAAAAACCTGGTAACACAATGCCAGAAACATTATAATGGTTATGTTTTGCATTATTTAAGCATACTGTATATCACAGTTATGTTAAAAGTTTATTATTGTCCTAGGTGTTTAAAGTGGTCAAAGGTACAAACACCCCTGGTCAAAGGTACAACACCATGCTGTACCTTTGACCATGTTGTTTACTTCCACAAAACCAACCAAAATCCAATTTTAAAGTAAATATTTTGTAATGAAAAAAATACTATATTGTAGCCAGAACATCATTGCTTGTATTCAAACTTTGAATAAATTTTTTTAATGAATTTTGAAGTCTAAAAAAATTTAAGTATGTAAACTGGTCAAAGGTACACCACCTTCCCCTACATCATAGGAAAGCTTTAGCATTGCTGTTATTGTACCACCTCTCAGGACGTTCAGGACTGTAAACAAAGCCACCAAGATTCTAGACAATGGTTTATGTATTCACTCGTAGTGCTTGAAACACTACAATTAGTTGTGTGTCTATATACATATATATAAATATAAATAAGTAGTAACTGTGATAATTAGAAAAACAGAAAAAGATTACCAATACTTTTCTTCCCTAAAAATTCTCAGACAAAATAACATAACTCATATTTAAGCTGAATCCTTTTAAAATTAATTATATAAGCCGTTAAATAATACTGTTATTTTTTGCTGGTTTTCATTCCTTTCATTTTAATCAACAAGAAAATAACCAAGGATAAAATACTACCCATAGAGTAATCACTGCTGTTCTTAACATACTCCCACCTTGATTGGAAGCATTCACGACCAATCAATAATAAACATTAATTAATAGTTTTTCAGTCTCTGGGGAATCTTCACCCATCTGCCAAATCTTGTCACATCTTTGCAAGGCATTTTGTTAGCGTGTGCTGTAATATATTCTGTCGGTGCATATATCTCTAATGGATAAATATGCTGTACAGGAAGAACAAGCTCCGTGGAAGATGTCTTGACTTTTGCTACACTGGGATTTCCATCTCTGCCATGGTATATTTCAACAACTTTTGCTAGAGGCCAAAATATTCTTCCTTG
The DNA here is from genome assembly GCA_003012365.1 of Medauroidea extradentata. Classification (NCBI taxonomy): domain Eukaryota; kingdom Metazoa; phylum Arthropoda; class Insecta; order Phasmatodea; family Phasmatidae; genus Medauroidea; species Medauroidea extradentata. The sequence continues at coordinate 50,171 of PNEQ01117527.1, read as the reverse complement.
TTTTTTAATTTTTTAGCAAAACAACTTCTCCAGTCTCTCAGTTATACCGGCCAGCTTTCCCAGGGGGTTGTAACAGTTGGCTCAAATATTCAGCTCTTAATCTATGTTTAAAGTCTTCTCATAACCCTTTTGATAAAGTTGTCTTGTATTGAGGTTGATTTGGTCAATATTATCAAGATCAGGAACTCCCACCATGCAAGTCTTCTGAAGGAACATAGCTGGTGTCAATAGTTGTAAATCTGTAGGATCATCTGAAACATAGGTTAGTGGCCTCGAACTGATCACTGCTTCACATTCGCAAATTACTGTCAAAGAGTTCTTCATAATGAAGAACAGCACGACCAAGAATTCTTTTAAGCAGTTTCATTATCATTTGATTCAACCGCTCCCACCAACCACTCCACCAAGTTGCAGTCGGTGGGTTGAATTTCCACTGAATTCACTTTACAGTAGCTTCACCTTCGATATTCTTCCAATTTATGTTATCCAGAAGATTGTTTGTTCCCACAAAGTGTTCCATTGTCACTATACATAATCTTGGGACGTCCTCTATAGACTATAAATCTTCTCAATGCAAGTAGGAAACCCTTTGTAGACAATGACTCAACTAACACTAAATGTATGGCTCAGTACACTGCGCAGGTGAACAAAACCATCCAGACTCTTATCTCCCTTTAACATTAAAGGTCCAGCCAGATTCACTTTGAAAACAGCAGCTTCTCTCACCTGATCTTCCAGAAGTGGTACTGGTGTTCTCACAATTCCCTGTGCTGCATGTCTTCTGCAGGGTATGCAGTGTGTTATTACTCTTTACACAGTTCTCCTCCATTTTAATAACCAAAACCTTTTCCAAAGATTTGTGATTATCATTCCTGTCCCTGCATGACACATTGACATATCATCTTCTAGGATGATTAATTCAGTCAATTTATGTTTACTTGGAAGTAAAATTGGGTATAGAAAATTTTCTTCATCTGTGCCCTCTATTAGCTTTGTCCTAACTCTGAGAATCTCTTGTTCATCCTTAAAAATGTTTATAATTTCAAATCAGCTTGTCTATCTAAATTGAATACATCTCGCTGGACTACCTTTATTATCTTCTCAGCTTGCTCCAGCTTATTTTTACTCAGGTCACTACTTGCCCTATAATATTTTTGTTTGATATTTTTAATGAACCTTAACATCCATGCAACCATCCTCACAACCTTTGAATACCTTGAAAAGTATTTGCAATACCAAGGCAGTTCTTCAGAAACGTCAACCAATGTTGTTGTAACACCCAGTCCCCTTTCTCGATTTACTTCTTCCTCATTCACTAAACAGCCCGCTTATGGTAATGGTGGATTTAAGCAGTTATCTTAGGAGAAGCTGGGAGTTATGCTTTAAGAAGTATATATATGCACCCCTGGAAAAATTTGGATTTGTAGGTGCAAAATGGTGCTATTTGAGGAGTTTTCGGGCCAAATACTTGAATATACTACTTTCAAAAAATGATTATATTTTTACGATAAATTAATTTTGTAAAGGGAAAATCTTTGTGCTGAACTAAAAAAAAAATTCTGACTGGCCATATGGGCACCACCCCAATTAATAAGAGTAATAGCCATCAATTATAAGCAATTACCATAAATTACAGATATAATAATAAACATGTCATGCGACGGTTCATTCTTCTCGTCTTCGTGACAGGATGCCGATATTCTCTATGCACAGAATTGCATTTAGGAAAAACAGAAATGAATATAATTTGTCTTTGTGGAAACAGCAGGTGCAAGCATCTGGGCCTTCTTGCCCCCACTAACGCTCATTTAACCTGCCTAGCTACCGGACGAGAGGGTGGAAAGCCACCCTATTGTGTTTAAGATACAAATGTTAAATAATCACAATAATTAGAATGTGAGGAATTTTAGGAATCAATTAAAATACATGTAGGGTATTTGTCAAAGTGCAGCTAAATAAAATTACGTAATAAATGAGGCAGTGGCAGGAAGATAAAAGTGTCCTTGAGGGACGGGGCCATCTTTCCAAAGCTGTCTCCCATTGGTCCAACTGAACCAACGACTACATGGCAAGCAATAGGGAGGTTGGCGCCAAACAAGAGCATGGCTAGGTTGTAGACAGATTTTGGGACAGATGTTTTCGAGCCACGGAAGACAGCGTTGAGATGCAGATGACAGTGCTCGGGTGCCGCCACAGGGCGTCAGATCAGGAGCCGGACGCCTTTACAGAGACGGTGTTGAATCAAGAGATTGACAGGCCGGGGTGATACCGCCGAGCGTTTTCAATTTATGCATCGGGATGCCTACGAGTTGCGGTATTCGGACCGGTTATTTAGAAGTATTGCAAAGCGTCACAAGTTAGGGCGGCAGACCGCTGACGATGCCATGGTAACCTTCAACACATTTTAGCTACGTATTTCTGAGACTAGCAGGCGTATAATCATCAAATGCAAAACCGACAAACCTTGTATAGTAACAATCATGCCGCGGGAGTACAGTGAAAGCTTGCTATCTTGTTTAAACTGAACTTGCCAACTTCTTGTTACTCCACACACTTTACACCACAGAACTTTAGGTCCCCGCAAATTAAGTACAATTTTAAGATTCTGTATAGAAGAATCTTTTTTTTTTTGTGTTAGCTCTAGCTTGAAAAATGTACTCGAATTTTAATGAATGACAAATTAAGTTGCACAAAACATTATGAATCTAGAAACTAGAAGTGTTTATTACATACTACACATACACTGCATTCTGTGATGCAATTCTTAAAAACCACGTTAACCTACCAGACCTCACAAAAGGTAGGCACGACCTGGTAAATTTTGCAATATATTTTGTTCTGCTGGTCCACAATTTTTTTGGGTAATTTTCCGGTTACCCTGCCCCTTCATTCCAGTGCTACGTCATACTCATATCAGGTCATCTATCATAAGCACAAAATACCTAGTTGTTACGTACTGATCAAAATCTCATCACTCATTCGAAAGCCTCATATCATGGGAACATATACACACGAAAACCAACAGACTTGTTGAAACTAAACAGTTTATACTGAAATTAGATACCACGAGCCAACGGCTATTCACTCAAATTTATCGACACAAGAAGAAAATTGTATTTTTAAGACATTTCTGAAAGTCTAGTAAAAATCCCTTACTTTAGATTTTTTAAATACAAAAATTTGTTGTTTTGTATTTTTATAGCTGTAAGCATACAGACTGCAACATTAACTAAAGTTCAGTGTTAATTATTTAACTACTGCTATTCATTAAGGTTTCGCTGGGATACGTTCCCGTAACTTCGAAATTTTGATTTTGACATGTAGTTATGGGAAAACTATGCACGCTAAAATATTGATCTTGGGTGGACAATATAGTCACTAGTAACATAAAACTATAATACTAACTAATAAATTAACGCTATCTAAAACAAATTGAATTTTAGAAAATTTTCACACTAGAACGACCTTGAACTGCTTTCACGGTATAAAGAACCTAATAAAATCGAACCTGTGTCATAGTATCAGCATCCCCGTCTCCTGTTGCTTCACGTTTCTGCAGATTACTAAAAATATGTAAACAGGTTATTTTCCTCTAATCCTAGTTAGTATTTAACATTAAAACATAACGTAAAACACTTCACAACAAACATATTTGAAACCATCACTCATTCACTGCACGCTAGTGCTGACGGTGTGTAAAGACACTCCACCCCCGCCCCCCTCTTTCTGCTCACAGCTATGGGCTGTTATTTATGACAGGGCCTTGCTCTGACCAGTCTCTCTTCCACCTGACACATTCGCCCTCCTACTGAGAAAATGTCGAAAGGGACGTTACACAAAATAAAAAAACAGGAAATATATCCTCACAACACACAACACTTTTCGAGCAATAACGAGCCTCATTTACATAAAATGGAGCTGGTGAGAGTGGAAAAAGTTGTTTAAAAATATTGAATTTTGCCGTTATGATCACTTAAAATGTACATATCTTATGAGTGTTTATAGTCATTTGTGAGTCTGTGTGCATGATTGAATATTATTTGCAAATATTTATTTGTACAAATGTAATGTTTCTTCTTTACATATTTTAACAATTTACTTCTCTAAAAAAACACACAACAGGTTCTTAGGGAAGGGGGGCGGTCACTCCCTCTGCCCCCCCCCCTTAAATCCGCCACTGGCTTATGGCCAGTTAATTTCTTCTTTTTTCAACCAAGTAAGTCCTTCCCCCACCATCAAGAACCCAACAACCTTTCAATGGAACATCCACAAAAAGGCAGGTCTACTGGATTTTCAGGACCTGGAATGTAATGCCAAGATTCAGGTTTTGACAAAAGATTAATTTCCTTTACCCTGTTGCCAACCAAGTTTCCCCACCATTCCCCACGTTGAATCCAACACACTGCAGTTGTCGAGTCTGTCCAGTATAATGTTCATCTTATTTTAACATTTATGGTTTTTCTTACAGAACTAACAAGGTGGGCTCCAATACAGCATGCTAATAACTCAAGTCTGGGTATCGTTAGATTTTTTTTTAAAGGTGCAGCTCTTGATTTGCTCTGAAGTAACTGTACATTGATTTCATTTCCCTTTTGTCCACTCAGAAACACTGCAGCCGCATAAGCTTTCCTGAATCATCACAAAACACATGTAGGCCTAATTCATTTGATTCTGAGTTTTGAAGTACCATGCATCTGGGGATTTTTACTTCGCTCAGTAGAGGTAATTCACCTAACTATTTTAGAAATTTTTTTCTTTATATTGTCAGGTATCTCTGCATCCCAACTGGAATTGATCTTTCAAAATTCTTGCAACAAAATTTTGGGACACAAAGTGAAGGGGCAGCTGAAACCAATACGATCAAAAACTTGTTGTGAAACTGACAATAATATTCTTTCCGTTAGATTTTCTGATGGAATATCAATTCCAAATGTATCACAATATATTACGTTGTCTTGTTTATCCCAGTTTAAGCCAAGAACTGAGGTAAGTTTCCTAATAGTTTCAATCATTCTGGTATATTCCCAGTTTCTTAAGTCAAATTTACCACATTCTAACAAAATTTTTCATTCTTTTATGAAATTCTCTAACTCTTCAGTGTTATCAACTGACATCACAAAATTTTTTCTTCTTATCATAATCCTCCCGCCATAGAAATCGTAAATAATCTCTGTCAGATTCTTCTATGGAAATTGTTTGATATCTACAACAACTACAATTTTCTACTCATGGAATTGTAGTAGCAGAGAAGGGATTGATTTTAACAAATTTGATCTATTTGCTATACAGTCATTATAAAAAAGCTCCTTTGTCACTTCAGATAGAATTAGCTATTCTCTTATGTTGAGCCGCAAACTGTCACATTTACGATTTATAAACATTTAATTAATATAGGTACAAACTAATTACAGTGTCTCAAGTATTGCAGATGGTTACATAAACCAGTGACTTGATTCCACGTGGAATTGTATAAATTTCTGTACACCCCAAGAGCTGGTGAACAACAATGAAAAAGGTTCCCTTCATCGCTTGTATTTGCATTAATTATTCTGAGACTTATTTAATTTAATTACTATAATTGTGAAAAGAAAAATATTCGTAAATCACGATAACCATACCTACATGCAAAACTAAAACCGCCCAAGGAGCAATGCATTACTGTAGAAAGAACAGCACTCCTATTAGCAGGAACTGGTACCAAATAACATGCCTTACATTTTTCTTAAAATGTTCCTACATTGTCATTGTACAATATTATACGAAATTTCCAGCATATATGGAAGGAGGAACAGCAGGAGTTTCATTATGCTAGTATCGAAGGTTGGCTTCTTATTATTGTACTATAAGGGAAATTATTTAGCCGTTTAATTTTCAAATCAGTATGCCTACAAAAGATTTTTAAAAAAGCTACTGTGGTTCTTTACTAATTTACAACCCACATAAAACACACAAACAATCGTGACTTTCCACGAAACCATTCTAATGGTTACTGGTATCAAATGTTCACAAATACAGTACATTAAACCTTTAAGGTCCACAACATCTTACTGCAGAAGCTATATGGTGCATAGTTAAGGGAATATTGACCGATGATAAAAGTACCACAAAATTTACCTAAATAAACTTGTTGAAGTCCTCTTCCTTCCTTTGTAGTTTCTGCGAAAGTACTTTCCACCAGAATCACATCTTCCAGTCCAGAATATTCTGAATACAACAACTTCTGTATCCTGCCAGATGACATATCTCGTTACGTACCAAATTCCTACGGTACTTAGTAGCTGTAATTAAAAAAGTCATTCAAATATCTTCTTACAGTAATAATAAAAGGCTAAGAGGATAAAACTCAGTATGCATAGACAAAGAAGGTTTCAACTGTATGACTTTCATGTGGTGGAAAGACTTCTCCTCTCTCTATGAATGAACAAAAATAATATATCATCTCAACATGACAGTTGCACTTCTCCAAACAATTCTACATTGTCTATGCTCTCTTTTGAAATGCAGTCAAAGTAAACACACCACAGAATAAAACCACCACGTACTTCTATAAAAACGATTAACAGCAAGGATATAAAATAAGTATCACATATCAAAATACAAAGAAAAAGTTATGACTTTTTAAGTAATACTTTTTAACTTTAATTTTTGTCATTTTTCTTTTTGTTTAGATCAATTACAGATACCTACAAATTTATTGTTAATTTTGATTACTGCATAGTTGGAACCTATCTGAAGTTTAACTAACTTGTTTACGGGGAGATGGAGAGAATTGCTGGTCCTTCAGTTATGACAATGTAGGCTATCTCTTGGTTTGTTATAAAATATTCTTTGCATTTCAAGACAAATTTTACTGCAGATAATATATTTTCGCAAGCCACTGGTAAAATTTCTAGTGATTTGGAGAGGGGTTTGCAAGAATATTTGAACTTTACTCCGCTTAGGCTCCTTACAGCCTTTTTCTGCACAAGAAAAACTTTTTTTGAACGAGTTCAGCTACCCGAATGCACGACTCCGTAAGTCAATACGAGTTAGTGGACCTGGTACGCAAGCAGTGCTGCAGTGTGGTACGGAAAGTATTTTTCTTGAATAACTATTAATGTTTCCAATACATTTATCTACGAAAAGAAGACACTGCAAACTGGGTCCTTATGGTTTTAACAATTCCGTCTGTTAATTATAAACATGATTACCAAGCTCTACAAAAGTGTTTAAAAATGACTTTTTAACATTGCTGTAGCTGAGAAAATTTCAACTGTAATCTTGAAACAAAATCATGGGAACCTGCATTGGACTTTACCACATACTTTCCACAAATAAAATAACAGGGTCATTGCTTGAATTTCCGTTGAAAAACACATTCTACGAAAACACTGCATGCTAGTTCAGTCCTTTGCGCCTAGAGGCAATGAGGTGTTTGACGGACGTGTTATATTCGACTTATCACCTTCCCTGTTCCCGTGCATCAAACATTAAAACAAGCTAGCGTCCACTAACTCTTAAGGAATAAAAATAATCATAATATGTAAGTTTATTTGTTTTAGAGTTAATCAAGTTATGCATGAATCTAATGGCATAGCAAGCTGAACTTAGTATTGAATTTGTTTTATACATTCTATCCAGTTAAGTTTATCTATATGAATACCTAAGAATTTAAAGTGAATTGCTTAGTAGGAATACCACTAGAAAGTAATGTTAAATTTGTATTGGTGTAAATAGCTTGTAAATATATCTTAGTTTTATTTAGGTTAAGCACTAGTTTTTACTGAAAACTATTAAGTGCAAGGAATAGATCATTTACATTATATTTTTACTCTGGTAATTTACTGTTTGATAAGAAGATATTTGTGTTATCTGCAAATAAAAAGGCTTTACTATACTCTTAAGTAAAATGTTTGATAAAAAGAGATGTGATCCTAGAATGGATCCTCTAGGCACATCATGTCTAATAACTTCAGGTTTAATGTTCATGTATATTGACTGAATTCAATAAGTATGACTATAGCAATTTTAGGCGAACTTTTTTCTTATTCCATTATGTTCCAGAATTTAAATGAGAATTTCATGATTCACACAATCAAAAGCCTTTGCAAAGTAACAATAAAAATGCCTATTACATGTCGTTCATTATTGAATGACAGCAATATATATATAGTAAGTTTTGTGATATATCCTCATTTACATGCCGGCACTCCACAAGAGCTGGCACAGTAACGATTAGAAAGCACCCCATATGTTGCTTCTTTTAGCATAGTCATTCTGTGATGTTAAGCTCGAGTCACAAATTTTAAAGTTTCACAAATTTTTAATTAACATGCATTCTAATTACACCCAAGCAATGTACGTGGTTGTGCAAGTTAATGTTTTGCACCCACGTCGCTGTTTACATTCCTTTACTCCGTAAGAGCTGGTACAATAATGAAAAAGCTTGGATGTCACTTCGGCAGAGTTAGTTATTCTGTGATAATGCCATACATGGAGACAATATTTTAATATTTAACTACAAAGAATAATCCCGCCTAATACACAACCCATTTAAAAAATATTGTTATTTTATTTTTCAATAGCAGCATTATATGCTCAATGAATTTTTAAATTGTGGGTAAACTGTCCGAAGACTGTTCATTTGTAGCATTTTATATTGAAACTTAAATAATTACCTGCTTCATTATGGAAGATAAAATATGCAGTGATTTACTAAAGTAACTCTGTACATTACCTGCTAGACAAAACATACCTATCTGATGCAGCTTCTTGATGTCATCTCATTGCCAGCGCCGTAGCGAAATTCACTTCTGTAGATTCTATACAACATATTAGCTTACCATCAGAAAGAGGATCACTAATGTTACCTACATTTATTTCAAATTATTCTTAGCTAAATTATATTTATTACCACTAATAAGTGTTGCAGAGTTCGGAATTTTTGTTTTCCGTGCAGAAGACTTCACAAAAAGGAAGAAACATACCAGTAATGTAGTTATGTATACAAGAATTGCCACCATCAGAAACAGTACTTTCACGATGTGTTTGAACACACAGCTGTCTAGGTATCATGAGTGTGCATGTCACAATCTTTTTCAATGCTTAGTATTGGCCATGTCTCGTTTTTGTCTCTAGTGTACTTAGTCCAACATAGACAAGGGATAAATTTGGTCCACAACATTTGCAAAAAACATCTGTGCAGTCAGAAGCATAAAAAAAAATAAGTACATACCTAGTCAAGAGGACTTTGAGAGAATATTCCAGGCCATTCAAGGCCACAGAATATTAATAGACATAAAAGGTCAAGTCAGTCCTAGTAACTCATCACTAAATAATTTCTACTACGTACTAGCCCTTGTGGAAATTGGCATGAAATAAAAGCTCAATACCATGCTGTTCCCAATGGCTACGACACAGAAAAACTAGGATTTATATTCACGTGCACTAATAATAATAATATTGTACATGCACTTTATAGCATGCTTTAATTTTATATGTAGTATGCCACACGATTTTTGCCATAAGTTTTAGAGGAAAACATTTTATAAAATTCCACAAATTTGTAGCATTTTGTTAGTAAGTACCCACATCATTCTTTCTTTACATTAATGTTACGTGACTGCAATGTGTTTGAACAAAACACTGTAAGCTAAATCACTGAGGTATGTTGTATGGAAGAATTTTTGGCGTTGCCCTCCAGTTTTGCTTAAAGCTTGAAGGCAGGAATAGATTTCAATTCCCAAAGTGTACCAGCAGCATTTTGGCTGAAACTAGTGCTCTAAATTTTTGTGTGTTCTCTACTGTTGTATATTTCAACTTGAAATGTCTCTAATTTAAGTATTTGTGCTGTACACTGTTTTAACGTGTAAAGTACCAATTTTTCTTTCATAATTGGCTGTTTTGTTTTAATGTCTCTTTTGTTGGTGCATTATAAGAAAAAAATCTTTTTTCTTAGCTTAAGGTCGCTGCATACTTTGGAGCCCTGGCGTAATCAAGGATAGGGATTTATATGTTTAATTATATTTGGTAGGACTCGGTCTGCTTTCAAGATAACACTTTTGTACATAAACCATTTTCTGCATTGAGAAGACTAAAATAAAAGCTATAGAAATAAAATTTGTGGAATAAATTTTTGGTACGTTTCTTTGAGTGTTGTTTTTTGGGCTTGAAAGTAGTTATTTTCTCACAGTTTACAGAGTACTGTAAAAAAAGCCTAAAAGGTCCTATAGCAAGGTGAGCTGCGTGGAGATGAACAAAAAAGTCAGGTTCGACAGATACTGAGCCACACCAAATTCAATTTAATGTGTAAATCCCTAGCCGTGCTCTTGTCAGATCTCTGGGATAGGCAACACTAAGGGCCGTATCTATAAACTACTTTCGAATGACAACCAACTGCTCACCAATGCTTTCTCTACGGGGATAGCAGTTGGTTGTCATTCGAAAGCCGTTTATACGGCCCTTAGTGTGTTACTTTGTTGCAACTGACCAAAAATCCTCTTTTGTGGTTAGTTTGACACACAACACATGTTCTTATTGCTATCTAAAGGTACGAAAAAGTGCAAGTCCATCAAACTATATATTATTGTGTAAATTTCAACGAGTCAGAGTTATTTTATACGGGAAAACAAACAACTCCATTTAAACATTGTAGTGTATGTTCCAGCCATTGCCTACCAGATTACCAAAGGCTTGGGCATGGCTAGGTTTATCATATCGCAAAATGCTTGGGAAAGCATAGCTCCAAAATCTTTACTTGAAGTAGTTGTTTTCACTGAAGATTTAGAGGCAGTAAAATTCTTTTATGTAGTACCTAAATCTTAATTTTCTAAGACACAAATGACAGTAAAATAAATACTGCCATCATCATTATTATAGCAAACTCTTGCATTACGGTTTTCAAATACTGTACTTCAAAAACACAAACAAACTGCTGCTCTATAAAGCTGCCATACAAGAACTTCACCTTCAAATAAAAATCCAGATTGCTTATGCAAAGGTAGTCTATAATACTGTAAAAAGTAAAAACATTGTGTGATTGTCACATCATGCTTTGATTATATGCTGAAATAAAACATTGGAACGGTTACAATATTTAAAGTTTCAAGTTAATACAAATTTAAATGTTTCAAACAATTTTGCAACTATGTACTATGATGCAAATCGCTGCCTCCTTATAAAAAATTAATCTTATCAACAAAAATATCCCAAAAAAATTGTAAAACGTGTGGGAGTAAGTAAAAATGTCCGCTAAGACATGCCATAACATTTTAAGTTTCACAATATATAATTAGCTATGGTATGACATGTGAATTTTTCACTTTCATTCATGTATTCTCTATAAGAGGATAAAAGGCCAACCAAACTTAGCCTTGTGTTTCAAGGATGGGTAGAAGGTAGAAGAAAGGTGCTCGTATTCCATGTTCCACCTTGAAATGACCTTGCTATGAGAAAGTTTCAACAATTCATTACTGGACGTGAAGTTGTCAACTGTTCTGCAAAGACAAGAAGAAGACTGTATTTGTAAAATCTGTACCTCAGAGGTATAAGAGACTATGTCACAAAAATCATATTTTTCAGGAGAGCAGTTGAAAGAGTTTGATTCACTAGTGGTGAATTCAGCTACATATTTAGTGCCAAAAAATTTTTTTTTGCACAAAAAGGACTACTGTATGTGTTGTATGCCACTAGTTAGTTCTTAAAACTGTGGTAATGTTCATGGTAAAAAGTGTATTTTGACAAGAAGTGGACACAGTGTCTTATGCCTCCGAATTGTAAAACTGTCGTAGAGAGACCAAAACATGCTTGGAAATAATGGACAGAAAGTGCTTAGTAAACTACTATTAAAGGAAAGTGCACACCATTTGTTGTGAAAGAAGCATTAATAATATAATGTAGTGGGATTTTGGATACTTGTAAAGAGCAGGTTTGTTAAACATTGGACACTGATAGTTCATATCGCACCCACTCTGACAACATAAAGCACACCAGTGAATCAGGGTTGGGTGTAATTTGAAATGTCACAAACACTGCCAGATACTTTTCACTAGCCAACCACAAACAGCCTATAAAATCACAACAGATATCAGTGAAGTGACTAACAAGTACTGTAAAATGTGGATACCGTAATGGTTAATAGCAAATAAGTATTAATAATGAAAATATACTGAAATTGAAAACAATACTATAGGGAAGGACATAGGAAATGTGACATTTGGACAGACATGCAATGAACCAACACATATAACACCACGTACCAATGTAAACTAAGGCTGCAGTAACATAGCATGCTAAACATATTAATGTGGACACGTTTAGAAAAACCCTATTTAACACTTTCAGTTGAGTGAATTCTGAAATAAACGTATATGTGTGGTTACATGGCAAACAACAAAACAATTTTTTATTACATTCATTTTGAGAGTAATATCAACCTTTTGTGCATTTGTTTACATTCCCAAAGGTAAACACAGTCAATTCAGTTTAGGTATATTTTTGGGTTATGGTAAACCATATTTGTTTTATAATAACTTACCTGCTCTGTTTCTTCACACTGCTACACAAATTTCCCTGTCAACCATCTTGTTGCAATTATTTCTTTTAACATGCTAATCAAAGAAAAGCACATAAAAATTTTCATTCAGATGTAGTCACATAACCAGTTAAGTTTGAATGAGAAGCAATTAATATCCATGCAGCTTCAGACCTCTTTTAACAGTATACAAACCGCAACATGTTTAAAGTGGTTCAGTACGTAGTGTAACAGCGAATTGAGCATTTTTGATCCAACTTATTACCAACATTCATCTTACACTGTTTAGTGCATTGAAGCACTTCACTCCTGGCCTTCCAAAATAATAAAATAAAAATTGAAAAAAAAAAAAAAAAAGTAATTGAATATCAGTTGCTGTACTGCAATACAAGAATTTCTAGTTAAGTGTGAAATTTCATCAATGCATTGAAAATACATTTTAAAATAAATGTTCTGAAAAACCATCTAAATATGTAAAATTGTCAAGATTAGAAAACAGCACAGTTGTCAAGATTATAGACTAACACTATGACTAATGCAGTAACTAGACTGTAGAAGATAAAATCAATGCATTGTCTTTTAAATTTCTGGTAAATATGTATTTTATACTTTTTCTTAAAATAGTTTTTAAGAGTATTTACACAAGTTTACAAATCTTTTTTATACATTTAAATCATACAATATGCTCTTAATTTAAGAACATTATAAATCAGACCTGGAAACTGTAAGATCTGTCACTAAGACTACCGGTACTTATCTTTGCAGGTTGAAGTCAATGTGCACACACATTACAGAAGATCCATTTAAAACAAAATAAGGTACAAACATATTACTTCCACATTATAAATACTTGAAACATAGATATATGCATACAGAGAGACTATGTACACAAACAACTCAAATAAAATTGAAAAGAAAATAACAGTATTTACAATTAAACACTAAAAATCATACACAACTTTTAATTACTTACACAAATATTTACAAAAAATATTCACTAACACTGTCATTCTGCCATTGTTCTTGATACCTCTGTGCTATATCTAAAGAAGTTTGTACACAGTATTGTGCACAGCAAGAACACAATTGTAATACTGTACAGTATATGTCAACCCTTTGGCAATTTTGTCGTACACTACAGTATTACACTATATTATCTGCAAAGATTTGTATTTGCATTTGAGTTTTACAGCGATCCCTAAACCATCACACAAAATCTTAAATTACTGTCACCAGATTCATATAGTTCACTCAAAATTCAGATCATAATGTAACAATAATACAGAACAAGCAAATTGAAAACAACAAAGTAACGAACATTGCATAGATACAATTTCATAAAAACATAATTACTTTACATACGGTATGTTTAATTTTTCATAAATTGCTTATTTGAAATAATGTTGAATGTATCATACACATAAAAAGCATTAACTGCAACAGTTACTGTATTTTAACAACAAAATTAAGTGCCATTTGATTAATTCAATATTAATGAAGAATTGACGAAAACATACTCATAAATTTCCATCAACGTGTGTACAATTTCCATGAGAAAAAAATCATAGCTAAAAACATTTCAATTAAAAACCAGATTTCAACCTACAGGAACTTTTGTTTCAGTTTTATTGTGTGGATGGTGTAAAGTTAATTTTTAAAATTGGCTTTTTAGCTGTGTGAAAATAAGACCAACAATACGAAAATACTAAAAAAAAAATCAAACTGTTTTCACAACCTACATTTTTTTTCCCATTAAAGAAACAAATAATTGCCTAAAAAACACCCTATAGATCAGGTAGTAATGCATACCTCAATACGGACCATGAGTAAACTTTCAACACAAATAACACATTACAATGTTATTAAAAAAATTATTACACTGTGAACATAGCCAACTTGGCATTATTATCTAAGGTACTAAAAGAATTTACTGTTGCAATTCAATGTGTTTTTCATGGGAAAAAACATTTTTATAATTTCAACACTATGACATGGTTGTGTATGAAAAAAAGTGTAAAACCAATAAGAATATACTGAACACAAACAATTTTTTTTTCATTTTAAAAGTGTTAAAAGATCAAATTCAAAACAATATAATTACATGAATGAATTAATTCTTACATACACAATAAAACCAAAATTACAAAAAATTTGCAGAACTGACAGCAACGACAACTTGTACAAGTCTACGTGTAAAACGGTGGGTATGAGCAAACATCAACTGATGAGCGTTGTGAATATTGAATACTTTTCTTAGGCCACACATTGTTATTCTTCGAGTGCGTCAATTCTCGGAAACAGCTACATCACTAATTATGGTTGTCCTGCAAAGACAAGAATGGTATTATGTAAATAACCACACCACATATTTTATCAAAATTACTTATAAAAATAATTTTCCAATTATGTGTCATTTAACATTGTAATTTATGGTTGAATAACTTAAATTTTGTCATCACTACACATACAATGAAATTAAACTGTTAAAGTTAAAATAAACTGAAATATGACACTTAAATTTACTTACAGTATAGTGCACTGCTAACATGACAAAAAATGTGGGAAACTTCACTATGGGAAGGTTTCTGGTAACGGAAACGTGGCATCTGGAGGGCCATTATATAGCTTTGCAAGAAGGAGAAATCACAGTCACTTTTGACACCAGGATGCACCAGGATGTCCATTATCTGACGAGATACCAACCGTCCTAACCATGAAATCACATCAGCTTTGGCAACATGTTTAAGGTGGGACTGTCGACTTAACAATTCAGTGGCTAACCTTTACACAAATTTTTAAGTAGCATAACAGTTGGCAGTGGCAAGCACTTAAACTTGTACAACAGTATGCAAAGTAGCAGCTTGGCAGAGCGAACATGGGCAGTACGTGTCAAGAACAAGTTGGTGTGTCTGCATCAGCTCACGTAAGAGACACTTAAGGGAAGAATGCCCGAATGTGAGAGAGAGATGTCTGCCAAGAGAGCTTATGTGTGTGTGTACATCTGTGTATGCCTTTCCTGTTACCCCTTATCCAAAATGAATGAAGACCATACACACAAAACAGAAAGGATGGAAGCATGTGTAATGTATATTTAACTGGCACTCTATTGTCAACACATATTTCTGCGCTATCACGAGAGTTTGTTCTCAACTTAATAAAAGTCTGTTTTATTGGTCTTGTGAGGGTATGAGCATTCTCAGTTTGGATAATTCCTTAAATGTATGCAATCTGTGAGTGCAGTTCCCAAGTTTTGAGAGACTGAATACCGTTTATCACTATCTTTAGCGCCAATTTTCGACACAGACTAGCAGTATGCTGCTTATAGGTGTAGGTATCGTACCCATTGTGTCTTGATTATGAGGTGGACTTTTTCTAGTTATGAAAGTGATTTAGACGTATGATACATGATATATTCTTAAGATAAGTTAACTTTTTGAGTTATGTGAGTAACCAGTTAAATGAATTGAGATGTCTTTCTACGTAAAGACAAATAAAAAATAGTTGCCATTTTCGAAATATTACAGATGGATGAACGAAATATACAAACGTCAAGTCAGGTTTGTATGCTGTATGTGTGTACCAAGTTTGATAAAATTCTGAAAATATATATCCAAAGTTATGTATTACAATGCTAAAAATATAAAGATGGCGGTCATTTTGAAAATATGAAGACAGGATGAATGAATTACACAAAAGTAAAGTCAGCTTTGTATTCAGCATATATGTACCAAGTTTGGATACTATGCTAAAAAATATAACAATGGTCGCCATTGTGAAAATATGAACACAGGATGAACGAAATACACAAAAAATTTTTAACAAAAAATAACACAGACTTATAAAATCCACTCTGAAAAAAAATTACACTAAAAATTAAAACATAATTAGGGCCTACATTATATTTAGACTGCTTAGAATACAATCAATTTATTAGGACAGTAATATACAATTATTGTTATTTTTGGAGTCAGTGCCAGCCAAGGTTAACAAATGTGTAACGAAGTAGCGTATGTATACATCTAATTTAATGAAATTTAACATTGGCTGCAACTAAGCATTTCTTAATCGACACAAAGACAGCAGCCACGCGGCACTGAACAGTAAGGGGTGCAGCAGCGGGCATATACAGTGGAGCTGGGAGGGAAGCACCTGGTTTAATTAGGTATTGCTACATTATCAAATTAATGCAGGTTTAAAAAAATGTGTCCAATTTTAAGAAATTTCGTGAAATTTCTTAAAATTTTGGCTGGCACCGGCTCCAAAAATTACCATAATTGTATATTACTGTCCTAAAAAATGTATTGTATTCTAAGCAGTCTAAAATGAATGTTTTTTTTTCTGTGTTATTTTCGTTAAAAATATTTTATCGAGTTATGGTGCCTACCTTCCACATTCATGCGGTCTGTTTCCTTCGAGAAGCTGATTTGCCAGTGGGTCAAAATATTATTGAAGGTGTGTATTAATAAACTTACCGAATAAAGAACCCTATTGATTTTAAACTAAACCAACTAATTTTTATGAAAGAAATTAATGTAAGTATACAAACATTTGCAGTGAATGATTTGTCTTAGCCAGGTTATAACCACCTCTCTTTCCTGGTTTTGAAGTTTAACACATTTTCTATGTTCATGTTTTTCGTGTGTATATTTCCTGGTAATTTGAAAACATCACATAGTAATCTTTATGTACCTTGACTATCGAGGCTCCAAAAGACTACATGTATACTGTCCTACCTAAATACAGAGCTGACATCTAGCACCTTGAAAAAAAAAATCATGTAACATTACATACTGTCAATAAAGAAGCTGAGAATTTTAAAAACTGCCTTTATATGAATTAAGTGAAGACTGTCATTAAAAATACATATAGGGAACTTTTCCTCCATGTTTTTCTTTATGAATGCATATAGAATTACTTTTTTGCAACTTGTTTCCTAACATTGGCTGAGAAGTTTAGATTTATCAGGTAGGTTACATTATCCTTGCAAAGAGACGATGGGGCGAGTAGGCTCAACGTTTACATTTATAAAGGTTTGTGCACCAGGATTTTTTGTTATTTTATCAAGTACACACACACACACACACTTGTGTATGGTCATCTTTTACATAGCAGGCAGAGATCACAATATTTTCTGTATTGTTTTCTTAAATCCACCTATACTATATATCTCATCTGAAACATGTTCTCTAACTCCTTCTGATATTATTTTTTAATCTCATTTTGCATTTCAGGAGAAAGGTAGGTTGCAGTTTTTTATACAAAAAGCTACACATTCAGGAAAGGTTTAATAGTTTTTTTTTTTTTTTTAATATACATTACTATGAAACAAAATTTTTTAATTTTTTTTTTTTTTTTTCAGTTATTTAGATGTTGTGTAAAGCAAGTTCGTTAAAAAAAGAATTATGTCTACTAAAGACTTAACATAACAATGCTTTCCAAAATATTTTAATTGATCAGTGTCAAGACAGTTGTGCACTTCCTAACACGAATCTGTTTTTTTCCTCCACTTGAACATGCATTTATAATTTTCTGTGTTATGGAAATCCATGGTCAGAGTCTAAAGAATTATTCCAACTTCTGAAATAGTCTTTTGTGTATGCAGTTCTTTTTTCTCCAGACTGGTTGAAAGTCATTCAATTGTTCAATGTGCAAGAGGCAAGGTTTTACTACGGAATATTGTATCCATTCAAACTGTTTGTACCACGTGGCTCAAAACAAACCATTGTTGCTTTGATTCTAATATTCCCTAAGCAAAATCTATTAATTCGTTGATCTTTTTTGAACGAATCTAAACCTATCTAATTAAAAGTACCCCTCAATCAAGGATATGTTTGAGCTTTGAGCAGAAGCAAACTTTTCACAAACTGGTCCATCTAGATGCTCTTCCATGTGAGCCTTCTTGTTCATAAACAATCTCATCTCCATTTTTATAGAACTGATAGGTACACCCAAAAACCTGTTTTTGTTTCCACTGTTTTGCGACAGCAAATCACCAACCATATTCACACTGCAAAACACAACCACATTTCTATATGTTACAATGCTACCTATATTTCTTGTCAGCCTGGACCTACTTGCAGTCATACATAAGCTACAGTGACCTAGTGTAGTCAGGCGGATGGTCAGACAATGAAAAGGCGAGGAAGGGTAGAAGTGAAGAAAAAGGTAAGACAATATTGTTGGCATTCAGGATGGAGATAACAAGGCATGGTAAAAATCAAATGATCACACCAAACCATTGAATATATGTGTCTAAAAGTCAACATGGAATAGGATTCTGTCTACATTGTTTGACAGCTGGATGCATTCTCACATTAGATCATACCCAGATTGTCCATACTCCTATTATTTAATGCTATGCAATCTATCCTCACAAATTTGCCATCTCTGTTATGTTATTCATGAATAAAACTGTGCTGTTAGTTTTCACTTGCTGGTAGCTTAGACTAGTTCTCTAATGCCCTCTAGTGTGTTTACAGTATTCTTTCAAAATACTGGGACAGTGACAATTGCAGCAGTGAACAAAAAAAAATTGTGAATACAATGTACATGATTAACTTTGCTTGGCCACTTTTATACCTATGCATATTCAGTGGCCGAACAGGCAGTGCCATTCACATGTAAGTATATGTTTAGTTTCCTACCGTTTTGATGTTCCATTGTAAACGAAGTTAACTACAAATTTTTGAAAGTTAGCATATAATTCTCAATTCTCTTGCAATGATTCTGCATGACAAATTAATGAAATATTCCATTGTTATTTTTGTCAAGCAGTTTACCAAGAATATAATATTCTATGCTTTGTCGAAGAGAAATTTTGATAATACAAACTTAATAAACGTTATGACTCAAAACTTAAAATACAATTAAATTGTCTAACACTCCCCCTTAAACCTGGGGATTCAGTCGTTTTATGCCACAAACTGACACTGTGCTCTAACATGAAATATAATATACCTTAAAGGCTAGCTAACCTCAAACTTGGAGCTCGAAACCCAAACATTAAACATTCTTCCATTATCAGGAACTATCAGATCTCTTTGAATTATTTTCACGGTGTATTCCTAACATGACAAATCTTTTAAATCATTATCTGCAAAAAAAAAAGTACATGAGTCCATAAACAAGAGATGCAAACATAAAAATAGAACATTCTACCAACCCCAAGAATTGTCAGAATGGTTTCAAATTTTCAGGGAGTGTTTCTTACATCATGGCAAATTACTTATTGCATTTTCAGCAATAAGTATACATGAGCCCACATATCTTTACTATAGCAAACACCTCAATTACTATGTATTAAGAATGGGCAGCCTTATTTCACACAAAATCATGTGTTTGTGCCAACAAGATGAAAAATGAAATAAGAATGAAGAAAATAAAAGTACTTACTTCTTCCCAAAAGTGATGCTCTTTTGGTGAACAATTGTTGCATGTGGCTGTTTTCCATTTTGCCATGTAAGATTTGTACCATTCTTCAAAATGCCATTTGGCTGTGCAACATTTTCTGTGTTGCTTTTGTTTATTTTAACATCTGCTACAGTTTCTGAAAAAATTTGAGCATTGAAATCTGTCATAAATATAGACAAAGACAAAAATCTGTTACGTTTGTTGTACAAGTCAGTACATTACTTTCATCACTATTTTGTAATAGACATATACTTAAAAAAATATGAAGTGAGCTTACATGAATACTGCCATGTAATAAAAATTAAAAAAAGGAAATCACTTTCTGGGTGAATCAATTATTTGCATGTTAACAATGATGTAAGTTGACTCACAATTAATGGTGTACTGTAACCCCTGTATTACGTAGTAAGCACTGTCGTAGAAGAACAGGTCTGGACACTCGCCTGGAAACTTGACCCCCTTGTTGTTTGGCTGTAGTTCACCAAGTTACCGAGAATATTGTGTTTTATTGGCGCTGATGTTACGGCGGTCGGACTAAACTCCGCCCACTTCCTTTCCGCTAAGATAAACAATTTATCAAAATGTATTTTTTATAAATTTATGAAATACTTTCTTTGCTCACAAATTTAAGAAAAGGCTCCAGCAATCTTTATTTACTTTATACATTTAACAATGGAAAAAAGTGGACGGTGTTTTAGTCCGACCGCCTGGAAAACAGCGCCAAAAAGTACGACATTCTCGGTAACTTGGTGAACTACAGCCAAACAACAAGGGGGTCAAGCAAAATACATTGTTAGATAGGCGAGTGTCCAGACCTGTTCTTCTACGACCGTGGTAGTAAGGATATAAGAATTGTTATGTATAAAGGTTTGCATGTGATGAGATGGGAAGTAGAATACTGTGAGGTTGGCAGTATGAGATAAGATCTGATTGTAGCTATGTATAGTGCTTTAATGAGGTTTTAAAAAAGTCAACAACATTTTAACTATTCAAATTCATGACTTGATAGAACAAGAACAAAACACCCCCATCCTAGTCAGAAGGATAATACATTATTTTATTACTAACAGTACATTAGAAGCTAATACGATTAAGTAAAGAAAGAGCAAATAAATGTCTTTGCAAACACTGTATGTATGCATTTCATCTCCCAAGAACTAATAATTAAAGTTGTGTCTGGCAAATTTGGAATACCTGCAATCAAGGCCTATTCCTATTCCCAGATTTTCTGATTGACCAACTTACTTCCTATAGTGCTCTATCGAGATTGGAAGTTGAGTGGAGTGCTAAAATTTGGCACATGCTTAACATACTTAACAGAGAAATCTTGAGTGTTCATGAGAATAACACGAGGATAGTATTGAGGAACATATTATGTTAGGGTGTGGGAAACTGTAATCCACGAAAACCCACTGATTAATAGCAATACGTATGTACATTGTAGTAATGTAAATTGGTAGCAAAGTCAAACTACTGTACAGTATTGTGAAGGGAGGCGATCATGGCCATTAAAGAATAGAAATCGTAGTAAATAACACATGGTACGAAAACACATCTGATAGCCATTATCATACCTTTCTGCTTATTTGTTGCAGTACCATTTGCCACTTTGATTGTCAGCCTGTTGTTGCTGGCGAAAGTGTTTGCAATTTTTTCTGCAGCATCCCGAATTGCAGGTTTGGCTGATGCTGATATGTGGCCTTTGCTATCACTAATTGTTTGAAAAATATTACAATTCTTGTTGGTGGAAACACTTGGTTTTTTGCTAGGGATCTGATTTATTTGTGAACTTCCTGTTCCATTTAGTAGAACAGGTGCAGCTGCTTCCAACAATGGAGGGTTACTTTTTAAGGGTGGTTGAGAGTTCACTGGGATAATTACTGTTCCCTTTGAAGTTTCTGTGGAAGTGCTGTGGTTTTCCTGCAAAAGAAGTTAAAAATAACAATATCACAAAATTACACAAACATTTTTTAAAGATAACATGTACTTTTCTCATAAAAGATATGAACATCTGAGGGAAAAAAATTCAATACATCCACTTATATGTGAAATAATGTTGAAAAGTTAAGACATATTATTTTGATGGTGTTTTGGCAAAAGGTAGTAACCAACTTATGATTAAATTTAAAAAAGATATTTTCAAAGCTTAAATGAACCACTCTATTAATTTGTCGAACTATGTTGTTAATTTGCACAATCATAAGATATAACTTACTAATAAAAATAATTGTCATATTAAAACACTGCGATGTCACTTACGACCTTTTGCCAAAACACCATCAATATGATGATTCCCACTAAGAATTCATCTATATAACTCACACTTACGGACAATGTAAATAATAATTTTTAAGAGGCAGGTAACCAATGGTTCTGAGAATCACAAAAAGGGAGGGAATTGGCAGCCTGCAACAAGGAAACATTCCAACATTCATCTGGATAGATCTTGGAAAACCATAGAAAAACAAAATCAGGAGATAGGGATGAACTGGGATGTGCACTGCCTATGTTTGAACAGCAGTTGAAAACAAACCTGACGGATGCACGGTTCTGTCATGCTCTCTCTCTCTTAGGCCGGTATTCCTAAACGTTTGTATAAGGTTTTTGGTGCAGCATATGTCATACCTAGGCCTTATCAGTATTCCTAAACGTTTGTATAAGGGTTTAGGTTCAGGACATTGCTTATTCAGGACTAATCTGTGACTTTTCCTTGTCCTAATATTAAGCATACGCAGTACGCTTAGCCCTACAAACGGCTACACACGTTACAACGTATTTTACCGCTTGCTGGACGAATATAGTTTTTAATAATAAAAGAGAAAACAAAACCATTCTAATCATACAGAAAATGAAACTTTGTGGCGGCAGGAACACCAAATAATAACCCACTAGCATTGCCGTTCTTATGTTTTTTGTAAATAACTAGTATTTAATCTGCGTTACGTCATGTTAAATAAATAATTAAATGTAAATAATTTGTAAAAATATATCCATTCTCATGCCATTGTAATTAAAATTTTGGTTAAATATACTGAAAAAATTACAGATTCGTAAAATTCTAATTAAAAAAATCGTTTGTGCGAGAGAAAATCTGCTCGCTTGTTCTGTGACTTGTGCATAGAGACGATAGGACATTTAATAGGCGTGCCAATGCTGCTCTCAACTTAATATTTATTTTGGTATTTGTAAGGAAAATCTCAAGTTAAGTGATCACATTTAAAAATTACAGTTTTATTTTTAAAGTAAACACATTTGTACACTAATCTGCGAATGATATGCGCATATATCGAGAAAATACTGTTGGAGAATGAATTATTTACTTGGTGTATTGTGTTGACTGATATAGTTATCTCTATGGTTGTTTATTTTTCAGTAGTAAAATAATGAAGACGAGCTATGTCTATTATTTATACATAACAGAAGGTTATGGGCCCAGAACGTGAATTATTATTGTTTTTTGGCCGTTTTATGTGAATCTTATATTGTGGTTATGGTTATGATCACAAACATAGGGTAAATTTCATTTAGATCTCGTCGCCACCGAATAGCAAAGGCCTGTAATAATGGCGATGCCCACGTTTGCTTTCGTTGAAAAACTTAAAGGTCGAGAAAACTACTCATCCTGGAAATTCCACTTGAAAGCTCTTTTGAAATTGGAAGATGAGTGGGATGTTGTCCAGGGCACAGTAAAACCAGAAGAAGCAAAAGACAAAGACCGAAAAGCACTGGCCAAAATTTCACTTCTGGTAGAATCTGAACTTAATCACCACATAGAAAGCTGCAACACTGCTAAGACAGCATGGGACACAATTCAGCGGCTTTTTGAGGATTCTGGATTAACGAGAAGGGTCGGCCTACTTCGGCAGTTGATTCTGACGAGGCTCAACGATTGTAGCAGTGTCGAAGATTACGTAAACAAGGTTATCTCTACAGCACAACGTCTACGTGACATAAAATTTGAAATAAGCGACGAATGGGTTGGCACATTGCTTTTAGCTGGACTACCAGAGGAATACAAGCCAATGATCATGGGAATCGAAGCATCGGGAATCGAAATTACTGGAGATGCTGTTAAAGTCAAACTCCTACAAGATGTGAAAGTAACAAATCCAAAGACAAGCAAGTCTAACATGGATGTTGCATTGTGTAGCCAAACTGGAAAGCAATGCCCTGAACATAGTCGTAATCCCGAAGTTGCGAGTGGTGGCCAACACTACAAAATCAATAAACCTCCCCGATGTTTCAAATGCAACAAAACGGGCCACTTTGCAGCGAACTGTTACTCAAGAGTAAATAATGACAAATCTGGGAGGAAAGAAAATAAAAAATGGGATAGAAAGTCAAGTGCATTGTTAACCTGCATGGTTTCTAGTGAAGATAAGGGCAGCCCTCATTGGTATTTGGACTCTGGTGCTTCAGTTCACTTAACAGGAACAGAAGAAAATATTTGTGGTGGAACCAAAGAAGCTGTGGTTGAAATATACACTGCCAACAACCAACAACTCAAAACAGTAGCTGTAGGTAATGTAGAAGTTGAGTTAACTGTCGGCAGTTCCACCAGTTGCGTAACTGCACACGACGTTCATTACGCACCAGACATTGCTGCAAATATACTGTCGGTGAGTAAAATTACCAGCAAGGGTAACACAGTAATTTTTAGTGGAAATCGAGGGAAAATTATAAATGCCAAAGGCGAGTTGATTGCATGTGCAACCCAAGTGAATGGGATATATGTGTTAGACACACAACAGACAGGAATAACCCATCATGTTTGTATTGCACAAGATGACCCAAACCTCTGGCACAGAAGGTTAGGCCATCTTAGTCAAAGGAAAATGAATTTACTTTAGAACATGGCAGAAGGTTTAGAAAATTTTACATTTAGCGAAAATCCATGTGAAGTGTGTATTATAGGAAAACACACCCTTGCCCCTTTCAAGTGTAGCAAATTCAGAGCTAAAGCACAATTGGAACTGGTTCATACAGACCTATGTGGATCTATGGAGAAAGAGTCGATAGGTGGAAGCAAATACTTTATTGTGTTCATTGGCGATTCTTCACGCTTCACATTTGTTTATTTCCTAAGAAACAAAGACGAAGCTTGTAGTGCCTTCAAAAATTACTGTGCATTGGTTGAAAATCAAAGTGGAATGAGAATCAAAGCTGTCAGATCTGACAATGGGTCAGAATTTGTCAACCATGAGTTTGACAATTTCCTCAAGCTCAAGGGAATCAGGCACCAGCTCACTGTTAGATTTACTCCACAACAAAATGGGGTAAGTGAGCGGGCTAACAGGAAGATTGTAGACAAGGCAAGATGGTTACTCCAAGATGCCAACCTCCCAAAGGAATATTGGGCAGAAGCTGTTTCTACTGCGGTGTACCTAAATAACAGATGCCCTACCAAAGTACTCAACAAAACCCCATATGAAGCATGGTATGCAAAAAAACCTAACTTGAAACACCTCAAAATTTTTGGAAGTGAGGTTATGTCACAAATACCAAAGCAGAAATGTAAGAAATGGGATGCTTGTTCAGAGAAGTTGAAATTTATTGGTTACTGTGATGACACTACGGGTTATCGTCTTATTAATCCTGTAACCAAAAGAGTGACAATCAGCAGGGATGTTGTATTCCTGGAGCACAAAATTACGAACAATTCACCCAATGGAGCAGTCAATGATAAACATTCAGCTCTGGAAGAAAATTGTTGGAATATAATCTAGCAGCAGTTGCCTATTCTGTTTATAGGCCTAGTGTTGTCTTCCTTTGTTTTTCAGTAGTTTTGTTGTACCATGGCGTACTTGTTGTGAAGCAAAATGCACGCAGTAAATAGTTTTAACTAATAAAAGTACTTTATTTCACCAATCCAACAGGTTATGGGCCCAGGACGTTGGAAACGTTTTTATTAATGTGGCAAAAGTATGGTGAAGTTGCGTGTGCGTAAATCGCCGAGATAGTAGCCAT
>PNEQ01117527.1:0-24183 GCA_003012365.1 Medauroidea extradentata | reverse complement strand
GACGTCGCTATACTTGTATAGTTCAATGCTGATCGTTTACTTTATTTAAAAGTTTAAGGAGTTCTCGACTGGCGCATGGACGGCGTTGCAGCGTGTCGTGCGTATTCTTTTTCACGTGAAACCTATTAACTTATTCATATTATGGTTATCTACGAAAAGAGTACACACTTGAAACTATGCTTCTGTGTTTTCGAAAATTCTGCATGCTTTTTAGAAACACGATTTTCAGGCCTCTCAAAATGACTAAATATGGGTTATTTAGACTGCTGTAACTCCGAAAATATTGCCTGAATTCGTAAAGTGCAAATCGAGAGGCGTGCGTTGGTCTTTACTACATACTATTAAAAAATAAAATGTTTTGGTCACTGCTTTAAGTCCCGTAGGAAAAATATTACAAGGAAACCTTGCACGCCAGTTTGGCGCGCTGCGAATAGAGGCGATGTGCTTCTCGTCTAGCGTGGTATTCTGGATCTTATCACTACGCTGTTCCCGCGCGTCAACGGTGGAAATTCGTGACCGACGAAGACTCCCCTTGTGTTCCATAATGTGCATGGATTAAAAACTTGCAGTATTATTTAGGAAGATTTCTTACAGTGTCGGTTGGCGTCTGTAAGGCGCCGGCGTCAGTGGGCGCGACAATAATATAGGTGATACGCGATAAAATGAACACATAAGAAGACCGTGTTGTTTAGAATTATTACAATATATTATTCATTGTGATCCCAGACGATATTAACTTTTGAATACATTGCAATCTTATGAGGACGTGGTACATAATTCAACGCTAAAGCATTAATCTATAACTGTAGGTTTCTTGAAGCCAATTTGTGAAATGTAAACAATAGCAATCCTAGACAATAGTTTTAGCCAACGTTTTAAACAAAATTGTTTCCAGTGTTACGAACTTCTGAGGCACAATCTCTGACGCCGGAACCTCGTGCATTTAACTGCGGCGCAAGAGATCACGCGTAACGAATTAGTAATTCTGGATAAATATTTACTCATAAAGTTGGCAAATACCTTTATCTAGGATTGTTGTTGAGTATTTTATCCATATTGGCTTCGAAAAAAGCGTAGACATCAGTTGATGTTTTCAGCGTTTATTTATCTACCGCGTGCTCTTAAACACTTTGATTTTTAGGTAGGTAGCTTTGTTTCTAATTAAAAGTGGCAGAAAACTATAAATAATCAGAGAAGAAAAAGTAACTAGGGGTTGAGTTGTGTTCACTTTACCGCCAACCACCTGTAGAAGAGTCGTCAGAGGTGGGGAAGGGCAAGGTGGGCTGGTAGAGGGGGGTTGGTTCTGGCCGCCTGTCGCGACATGTACGTCCGTCGTTGAAGAGCTGCCGGCCGGGTGTTAGTTAATTAGTGTGGCGCCTTGACGACGCCCGACGTCTTCCATGGCGACGACCTCCCATTGTCTACGACTCGTCCTGAGAGACACGTCATCACTTACCCCCCCCTCCTCCGTTCCATTCCCGCCGCGCGTTCGACAGTATTCTGATTGCTGCCAAATGTATAGGGCCACGACATAAAGCCCCATATAAAAGTCTACAACGAAAACAATTCGCTTCATGTTCCGTGAATAAAGGCATCATCAGTTTTTACTCGCGTACCAGTCCTGCCCGTACGGCTTACATATTTATTGCCACCAGCTGACAAACATGTGGACCTCGAAGACTTCTCTTAAGGCGGCCGCCTGGTGAGAGCGTGTTTGTGTGTGTGAGGCGAAAATCGATGAGGCGCTACGAGCGACGCTGGCCGGCACGTGTATTGTGATATCGCCTCTATGGCCAGAGTTGTAAACGAGCACGCAGTGTTCCCACAGTAACGGTTTTTACTGTGCGACTTTAAGCGGTGACCCTATCATTTTATTGAACCCGTCACTATAGCAAAGTCCAATGTACTTGTAGATCTCAATTTCGAACAAATCTGTTACACGTATCTTGAGAAACTACAGCGTGAAAAAACCTATTTTAGCCAAGTTTGAGGGCTTTTAAATATAATACTTCCGTTGTGCGTGGTGTCTTGTAAGTCACATTCACAAATCACAAGTAGTCTGAAGTGTGTTTTCTTTTTTGTAGATAAGCATTGTGGACGCACGGTTACTGGTCTCTGAGAAAAAACATATCGCCATCCAGGCGGCCGTTGTAGAACCCTTTCTAACGATCGCATTCAGCTTTAATTTTCTTTCAGATTTATTGGATTCAAGGTATTGAATGCCGTATGACGCCATGCTGAAGACGTAACCGCGGCCATTTTGTCTTTCGATTTATTACAGGTCTTAAATTTCGCCCAGGAGTTTTGTTTTAGAATATATGTTTGAAATTTTGTGGAACCAAAATGGTTTAAGACGATTGGAGAGGTTGTTCTGAAATTTATTTACTAATTCAAATAACATATTGATGGTGTTCTATATGCAAATTAAACCGTATTACAGATAAATGTACGCATTATTACTTTTAAATAATATACACAAAAATAATAAGACATTTTGTATTGACTTAACCAAACATATTTTGTGTCTTGCACGATTAGTAGGTAATTGTGAAATAGCTACATTAATTATTTTTTTTATCATTTGCTTACAAATTGTGTGATATCTTTTGAATCGGCGCTTTCAATTTTATGGATTCTAATTACTTGAATCGCTGTTGTGTGTAATAAATTGAATTCAGTAAATATTTGATCGTGTGAAAGGACCTTCCTTCAGCTCAGGTTTGCCGCCCTGTTGAAAGGAATGGGTGTGTCAGTGATGCCAAGTGTAACGTGTTTGCGATAGTCGCCGCTAGATGCCAGGTGTGGCGCGCTCTGGCTCAAATATCTGGACTTTATTGGCGCGGGGATTTGTCGAGAACTTCACAGGGACGCGATTGGGGCGGGGAAGGTCGTAAAGCGCTAGCTATGTGGCCCGCCTTCCCTTCCTTTCATAGCCGTCATTTTCCTCTTTTTAAATTGGATATTCAAATTTCCTTTCGCACAAACTCGGCTGTCAGCTTTTCAGACGTCGTGTAATTTAATACTGTGTTTAATTTACACCTTTGTTGTGAAGAAAACACGTGTTTTATTTTCGTTCGTCGCTTGGGAGGTATTCGAATATGATTTTTTTGGAGATGGAATTTTTATTAACCTTCTAAGAAAACAACGCCACTTTACCTAGAAGGCGGTGGTAACTGTAGACAAATGATGAGAGAAATTTATTTTGTTTTGTACACTGTAAAAAATTGTACTTTTACACGGAACACTTTTGGATACCTGTTTCCAAAAAAAAAAAAAAAATTCTTGTAAAACTGTAAAAATGTTGTCTTTCTAAATAACTGCAAAGAACTGTGTATGTTTGCAAAATTACAAGGGATTGCCTTTTGGCTGTACTTGCAATAGAAAAATTTAAATTCTCGTTTTGTTTTAATAATAACGCCGAACTTATATACTAAATAACTATTAAATAAATAAATATTACATGAAATTATTAAATAAAAAATGTTTCATGGCGGCACTCGGATTCGAACCCGAATTCCGAAGGAAAAAATAGGCTTCACTAAACTTGGCTCACAAGTACAGCATACAAACAGACTTTACTTTTGTGTATTTCGTTCATATTGTATTCATAAATTTGAAGGAGGGGCCGCGGTGGCCGAATGGTCAGGCCATTCGCCTTCCACCACGGCGACCCGGGTTCGATTCCCGCCGGAGTCGGTATTTTGTATTTCAAGGTGCAAAATAGTGCTATTTTAGCAGTTTTCATTGCTAAAATAGAATATTCTACTGTTAACAGTATCACTGATTATTCAATATTAAATTAATTGTAATTTTTAAGACCTTGGTAGGTTATTTATTGGGGTGGGGAGGGGGGGGGGCGTGCCCTAGTGCCGCCCCTTAGTTGCGCCTATATTGTGGGGCCCCAAAACATGTTTCTAATACGCATGTTACATTTTTGTAATGATAGTTTAGTAGATAAACATGTTGTGAATAAGTTCAGCTGTTTCGTGTATAAAAGGATTGGCGCGGCACGTTACAACTTGGTTCATGCGTCAGATATATAAGCCTCTTAACCACGTTCTCGAAGGTTGATGGCAGAGCCAGTAACCATACGCAGACTATATTTAAAGCTAAAGATCAGTAAGTGGACTCAGTACCTGCCATGTTGGAAAAATATTGCAACTTGTGCACTTAATTTGGCCTACGAATTTTCTATAGTGTGTTATGCTTCGACACGGCATTGTATACAGTTGCCATTGCTCGACTGCTATTGCTTGTGAGATTTTTAAATGTTTGTTGCAATGGGAGTTTACAGCTAGAACTTATTGGTTTGTGGACATACGCCATTGATCATGTTTTGCTGTTCAAACGTGTGTTGAATGACAAAGTACAAGAAAGAACAAAAAATCGACATAAAAAAAAACAGAAAAATGTAGCAATCCCAGAGACACTCTGTCATATTATTATTTATTATTTTTTGTTGTGCTGCCTCTTGTCTTTTGTTTGCTGTCCACTGTTCACTGTTTTTGTCTACTTCCGTCTTTTTTCATATTGGAAATCTGGTTCTATTTGGGTCTGTATTTTGTGTCTGGGTGTTGTATCGATATTCAACTGAATTCTATCGTTAGAATTCTTTGTTGTCTAAATAAGTGCATCAAGTCATCGGATTGCTTGTGTATTTTTGTCGCTGCAATCCACCTCGTGGTGTTGTCGTTTATCCAACACGCTTTGATTAACTCCCTGTGACGCCACCGATGTCGCAGGGTTGCGAGACCGTAACAATATGGCAGCAGCCTAGACTCGTCAGTCCTATACGTGCACTGGCCACAGTCAGTCATCCATTGACTTGTAACTTTACAAGCGGGTTATCACGTGATACTTACCACAAATTATTGCCGTATTTATAACCGGCTTGCAGTCGTCGAAGGTGTGCCGCAACAGCTGTCGTCCAACCCCAGAAGTGACAATGTAGTATACGTACGAGGTCTTCAACCTTACATAGAATGAATATGCGAAATTATCGTGCCTCTACCTGCTCAAGTTTGTGTGTTTCTTATATGACAAATGCTGCACAACATTTCAGTGAACTGTATCTATGAAAATAAATACTGTTTTATTTAATTTTATATTTACAATGGTTGTACAAGTATTAACGTTTAAAAAGCTACAAGTAACATTTAGAAAAATAAAACAAAACACCTACGCATGAAAGCATTCCTTAAAAACTAGTAATAAATAATAGTTTCAAATGTATTGTAGACCCTTAAATGCGTTGGTAGACCGCTAAGTTATAATAATAATATATAAATAAAATTAGCAAAATTGAAACGAATATAACAAAACTAGGGACAAAATCCACAAAATGACGTATCAATCCAAAATAATATAGGCAGAGTAAAAAGAATAATTTTTAGAACCATATGCAGCCTTAACAAGTCTGATTCTTGCTGGCCTGCTTTCCAGGAAACATCAGCTGATAATGTTTCCTGCTATTTACGTATACTTTATTATTCTATATGTCATTCGAAATATTCCATGTAAAAATAATAGTGAAATGCGTTACCATGTTGCCAGATCTATTAATAACTTGATTTAGGCTTGCCATTACAAGCCCTGTTTGGTAAGTTTGATTCAAGCTTGAGTCAAGCCAATTTTTTTACAGTTGTATCCTGCCTTGTACGAGGCAAGCTTGCTACAAGCTTGCAGCAACCTCGAATCAATCAAGTTTTCCTCGCAAGCTTGCTGCAGGCTTGTCGCGTGGAGACTAGTTAGCTTGATTCAAACTTGTTTCAAGCTTATTTTGCTATCAGGGTCGGCACGTACGCGCTGGACGTCTGGCACAATTGGTAGTTGTTGCTGCTGTAGTTGTCAATGGTTGGTGTGCGAAGCTTGGGTTGGCACCAGAGATGAGAGAATAGTACAGATATGTAGCATTAGCAGCCTATATTGAGGCCAAGCCCACTTTGTTTATTCAGTTAACAATATGACGGAGTGCAATCAGCTGTTCCTGTATGTGTATTGAGAAATGAGGTTATGGTTGGCCAAACCACAACCACATTATACACGTTGCTATGGTAACAAACAACTTATTTCAGTTACCAAAATGGCGGATGGGTTCCTTCCCCTTCCGTCTCAAGGCCTCGTATCCCTTGTCCTAAGATGTGCGTTATGCTCCATCTGTATGTTTATTTAATCTCTGGTTAGCACAATAGACGATTGTATGTCACATAGTTATAGGTGGTAGAAATAATTTCACTCGACAATACATTTCGGATCCGAATTTCAGTGACATGCTTTGTGTTTGAGGATATTTAAAATCAAGTGAGGCTTAAAAATGTTTTTATGTTAGTAAGAATAATAATTTATCCGTATACTGCAATTAGATTGGCAGGTTGTACTTAAAATTAAAAATTATACATTTCAGATTGTACTACACCACAAACATCAACAAACCGTCGGAAATGCGAGTTGAAAAAGAATCAGGAATTTGCAAAAATGGCAAGTCCAAGTGAGCAGATTGTTGGAAACAACCAAAAACTTATTATTGTGGATCTGGGAGTGAAACAGGTTATCAATAATGGGTAACGTGGTAGTATAGTGTGTGTGGAATAATATGAAACATAACTCACATATATACATTTTTGTCTTTTACTTTTTAAGAAATTTTATTAATTGGTACCTTTTGCAAATCAAGTAACGTTCATTCTAAGAATGGCACATGAAACATAATGTCTTGAGTAGATATTAGTGCAATGTTGGTATTTTCTAGTTACGGGCCACGGCCGCAGAAGAACAAGTCTGAACACTCGCCTGGAAACTTAACCCCCTTGTTGTTTGGCTGCAGTTCACCAAGTTACCGATAATGCTATACATTTTTGGCGCTGTAATCCAGGTGGTCGAGCTAAAACTCCGCCCACTTCCCTAAACAATTTATCAAAACGTATTTGTTATCAATTTATAAAATACTTCCTTCGCTCACAATTTTAAGTAATGGCTCCAGAAATCTTTATTTACTTTATAACGTTAACAATGGAAAAAAGTGGGCGGAGTTAGAGTCCGACCGCCCGGATTACAGCGCCAAAAAGTACAACATTCTTGGTAACTTGACGAACTACAGCCAAACAACAAGGGGGTCAAGTAAAGTAATGTACATTGGTAGATAGGCGAATGTCCAGACCTTCTACGACCGTGTTACGGGCGGATTCAGCTATAGGTTTTTTTTTAAGGGGGGGGGGGGAATTCCTTTAAAAGTAGCTATGCTCACACCCCGAGTTGAAGAAGAGAGGTCTGGGGGCTCTTCCCGGAAAAAAATTATGTTTAAGGTGCAAAATGGTTCTTTTTAAGACGTTTCGTAAACATAAAATTAAACATAGGCCTCTTCAAACAGGCAGTTCTGCCAGCCCACGTTTTGTAACCTGTCCTTCAACTGTGGCGAACAACAAATACCAACAACACCAACATCAACCACGTGCCATGGTCCAAACACACTTGGAGTACGCACCGTGTGAAACACAGCGCAGCAATCCCATACCAACTGCGCAAAAAACGCCAAAAATAAAAAAAGTGACTCGGCACCGCACGACGAAGACATTCCGGCTGCAACGGTCCTGAGAACCTCGGTTGTTCGCTTCAAGTGGACGTGGGTTCTAGTAGAGTATAAAAACTGTGACCACGACACTCCAACATTGTCCAGCACACCACCCATATAGCGGCCATTAGCAGATGTCAACTCTGCCACTACACTCATTTGTCTAGCCGCTCAAGTATGTTTACCAACGATAACGGGTTTACACAATGAAATACTTGCAGTATTAAGAAGTAAGCAGTAGAGCAGCAAAACTTGGGAATACACAACAGTGAGGTTACTGCCTACGTTCAACTGGTAGGAATAGACCACGGTCGTAGAAGAACCACTCGCCTATCTACCAATGTATTTTGCTTGACCCCCTTGTTGTTTGGCTGTAGTTCGTCAAGTTACCGAGAATATTGTGTTTTATTGGCGCTTCAGTTAGGGCGGTCTGACTCAAACTCCGCTCACTTTTTTCCATTGTTAAATTTATAAAGTAAATAAAGATTGCTGTTGCCTTTTCTTAAATTTGTGAGCGAAAAACGTATTTCATAAGTTGATAAAAAATACGTTTTGATACATTGTTAATCTTAGCGGAAAGGAAGTGGGCGGAGTTTTAGTCCGACCGCCGTAACATTAGTGCCAATAAAACACAATATTCACGGTAACTTGGTGAACTACAGCAAAACAACAAGGGGGTCAAATATCCAGGCGAGTGTCCAGACCTGTTCTTCTACGACCGTGGAACAGACTTAACGTTTTGAATTTTTGGCTGTATTGAATATTCCGAAGACTTTGGGTAAAACAGCGAGGACATAATAATTGCGAGTCATTTAAACGTGGCTTCGCTGTTTTTTATATTTAAAACCTAGAATTACTGATCTAATTTATTTATTTTCCGTAAAAGCACTTCGGCTTGTGTGTATTTTGTAGGTTAAAGCAAGATGGCGGTTATCGGGTGACATAGAAATGTGTTCATAGGAATGCCGACCTTTCCTGTGATTGGTTTAACTTGCAATTTCCCCTGTCGAACTTAATCAGTAATAGTTCAATTGTTTATGCTTCAGTTTAAGGGTATTTAAGTGCGTAAAATTATAATTTTATATCTTTATGAAATATTGTTAGTTTTGTAGACGATACTTGTGAATACAATTTACTCCTACGAAACAATTTTAGCTCTCATAAGTTTTCTCACATCGGTGCGACGAAGTAAAAATTTGATTGTTCTCCTGCCACGCAAATAGTGAAAACCAACTGACCTACTTGAATAAAATAATTCACCGCGATATTACATCCAATGAGCTATGCAATAAATTATGTAAAAGATCATAACGTAATATTTTGAATTAAAAAAAAATCGCGAAAGCACAGGTAAAAAGTTGGAAATTCGGCGGGTTTTTAAAACACAAAAATAGTTCACGGGATTAAAAAAGAAATGTTTTGTTTTGTAGCCCGTGGCATGTTATGTCACTGTCAATTATTTCACTTACGTAAGTCACTTGATTTTCACTATTTGCAAGGCAGCAGAACATGTCAATTTTGACTTTGACACGCCGTTATGAGAAAACTATGCGAGTTAAAATTGTTTCGTAAGAGGAATCTGTTCGCACAAGTGTCGTCTACAAAACTAACAATATTTCATATAAGTACAAAATTATGATTTTTTTTCGCACTTGAACACCCTTTAGCCCATGCGATGGAAACATTTCTATACTTACTTTAGAGTTAGTGGACCGGACTTGTGAGCGTGCTATACCGTGGTACGGAAAGTATTTTTTTCTTATATAACTATTACAAATGTTACTAATACGTTTATCTACGAAAAGAACACACACTTCAAACTATGTCGCTATAGTTTTAAAAATTCGGTACTTTAATTAGAAACATGATTTTCGGGGCCTTCAAAATGGCCAAAAATGGGTTTTCCAGACTGCTGTACATGAAATATTAACCGGATTTGAAAAACACAACTATAAAAACAAGCGTTAGGCTTTGAACTATGCCGTCCACAAATATAATAATGTGGTCACAGCTTAAAGTCCCGTAGTAAAAAGGATAATAGTGAAGCACTGCATACCAGCTGAGTGGCTTGCACGGAGAGGCGAAAATAGACTACATTACATACGTTACATACATACATACGATACATACATACGTTACATACCTCACATACAAACGCAGCATCTCTAAGAAGGTCACTTAAGATTTCAAGACATAATAATTTACAAGTTAAACAGATTCGCTTTGAAAGTCAACAACCAATACAACGTAGCAACATGAGTATTTTCCCGGCCATTACAATTTAAATTTTGTAAGAATAGTTGATCACGTGATTTTAATCCGTTATTATATTCTGAGACCTGTTCTGAAAATGTTGACTTAAACGCGAGAGTGCGATTCAAATATTTGTGTTGCTTCGATGAATTATTATTTTATTTTTTTTTAGAAATGTGATAAAATGTGGAACTCGGGCTCTTGCAGGATGTGTTAACGGTTTCAATACCGGTTTCGTCATTTATTGTCCCGACTTAACCTTTTTTTAACGTTACTGGGAGAGAGTTCGGACAGCTTGCTGGCTGAATGAAAATCTCGTGCTGACATTCCAGTGTTGGTGGAGGTATTGCAATATTTCATTTTCAGGAACAGGTTGCTCCAGTCATGGTCGGTCGTTGTCGTCTAACTCTTCGATGGCGTGTTTCCGTGGAGCCCAACTGCTGCGTATTCAGAAGACAGTCGGGCCAATATTACACAGGTGTCGTCTCGGCAAAACCTTAGCTCGAAATACTCTCTGGCACCCTTAAGGGCGCTGCCTACCTCGGAGCCCTGGCGGAGAACGAATACGGTTTTATGTGTTAAATTATTTTCAATGGCACTCGGTCACCTTTTGTGGTATTGCTTCCGGACTAAAACTATTTTCTGCGCCGAGAAAAGGAGAATATTACTACATACGTAAATAAAATTGCGGAAAAGAAATTATGAATAGCCATTTTCGCGTGTTTTTTTTTTGTGTTTAACAATGCTTTTTTTGCCCACAATTTTCAGGGTATTTAAAATAACTGTCTACACGATCCATAGCAATGTTCGCGGCACCGAGACGAACAAAAAAGTCTGTGGTGGCATATATGTAACTTCAACTGTTACTGAGCCACGTGGAAAATCGTTTAACCTGTAAAACCCTATGCTTGCTCCCGCCTTGGCTTCAAGGTAGGCAGCACCCTTAAGAGAGCGTGGTACATAGTATCTATAACTGTAGGTTTCTTGAAGCCAATTTGCGAAAATATACAATAACAATCCTAGACAAAAGTTTTAGTCAACGTTTTAAACAAAATTGTTTGCAGTGTTACGAACTTCTGAGGCACAATCTCTGACGCCGGAACCTCATGCATTTAACTGCGACGCAAGAGATCACGCGTAAGGAATTAGTAATTCTGGATAAATATTTACTCATAAAGTTGGCAATTACCATTATCTAGGATTGTTGTTGAGTATTTTATCCATATTGGCTTCGAAAAAAAAAAGCGTAGAAATCAATTGATGTTTTCAGCGTTTATTTATCTAGCATGCATTCTTAAGAGTGACGTCGGTCGGCCTATGTAATGCATTATCGCCTCTACATGCAAACCCCGCAGCTGGCGCGCAGAGCTTTACTATTATTCATTTTCCTATGGGTAGAGATGGTGAAATTTCGCGAATTCAATGACCTGCATGTTAGAATCAAATATGCTATGCATACTCAAGACCATGTATATTCGTTCATTGTCTGTTGTTCCACTGAGTAGAAGCTAGTGGACTAATAGTCGGGGCTAGCGTATGCATATGATAGTTGATTCAAGCATGAAGCTAATTGAATTCTCTACCTGTGGGACTTAGACTGCAGTATAATGCTTATGGCGAGCGCTGTTGCCAGATTGCAGCCAGGTTACGAAGTTTGGGAGGTGCACTACTTCAGAATTT
This sequence comes from Medauroidea extradentata, assembly GCA_003012365.1. Taxonomy (NCBI): domain Eukaryota; kingdom Metazoa; phylum Arthropoda; class Insecta; order Phasmatodea; family Phasmatidae; genus Medauroidea; species Medauroidea extradentata. The sequence goes on along the minus strand of PNEQ01117527.1, from coordinate 12,683 downwards.
TAAGCTTTAAAACATTATATTCTTTGTTATTATAATTGATACTACAATTTGTATAACATCACACTTCAAAATATGCAGTAAATGACATTTTATATTACTTTCAAATTAGAAACAATTCACACCATACGCTGAAATTAATTCACTGCATGAATTGCACGGGCACTTCATTAAGAAATTATTATTATTATTATTATCATTATCATAACGTATATTTTAACCACTATAGCTACTGCCGACAAAACGGAAGATTTCTTCCATTCTAGTAGCGTCTGTCTGAAGATAAAAACGTTGTTGGGGTAGTTGATAATGTGGGAACTGAAAAATATGTCTGTTATTTTTGTCACTTTTATTATCATCTAAGAATACATTTGGAGTGGGAGAGGGGGATGTTATTTATTTATTTGGACTATTTTACGTGCCCTCGAACTGCCCAAGGCCTTGGTATAGAGATACACGGGGGAAAGGGGGAAGGAGTCAGCCATGGCCTTTGTTAAGAAACCATCCCGGCATTCACCTGGAAAACCGAAGTCAGGATAGCCGGAGTTGAGGATCGAACCCGGGTCCTCCCGAAGCCGAAACGAGAGCATATAAAACCAGTATTGCTTAAATTTGTTCAACTCTGTATTACCGGTACGCAGTTTTTCAATACTTAAACATAAAGCTGAAGGTAATTACACATTTTCGTGTGTAAAATAACTCACCGAAATCAGGTACATCTTTATGTCAAGGAAACAAATTAGACAACATAGTAAAACCTTTTAAACAAACTGTATGAGAGTTTTATTTTTATATTTGCTCTAATTTGGGATTTTAAAAATAGTTAACATACAAGTGCAGTAGCAGAAATGAAGGATCCTTAAATTTGTTTACGGGAATTATTTATTGTTTGTCTTTCCTTTATTATTTCGTTTTTTTAAGTTAGTTTGATATACTGTGTTGCTATTGTTTCTTCTTACTAGCGTAAATGGTTTGTTTGGGACATCCTGTTTCTTCTAAAGCTTCCGCCTGCTCTTTAGTTTTGCAGTGGTTTCGAAAAAATATTTTTTAAACGCAAATTAATACATTTATAAAAAATTCATTCTTACAGTTTTAATACTTATATAGCATCGTTTGTATCTGAATTTTTCTTTTGTAATGCACCAAACGGATTGTTAGATTTGTGCCTCTGAAATATCACATATTTTGTTGTCATAATACGCCAAAATGAAAGCAAAATATTATTTTTTTTTTTTTTGCTAGCAAACGGTAAGTAAATTATTTAAAATGATGATCTGGCAAAATAGTGTATCGTATGACAGTGCACAGTCTCAAATATTTTCCAAGCTTTTGGTTAAAAATTTTTTGAGTTATTTGTGTTGGAATTGTGCAGGGCCCTACTAAGGCTTTACATCCCCCCTGGCTCCAGGGTAGCTTTGAGCGGGGAGGGGAAGCGATTCTGTAGGAGGAGGGTAGGGCGAGCGATGATGAGTTACGGAAGGACCCGAGCAATCTCCGATGATTTCAGAACGCTTGCACAGTGTCAGCGACGAGACACAAGTGTACTGAACTTGCGAGTTGCGAATGGGAGTTGCGGGGTGAGGAGGAATCCCCTCGCCGTATGCGAGCCGCGTCGCGTATGATTTTTATTTAGTTGTATTCCGTTGTTGGAAATGTGAAGATCATGTCCAGTTATTTTGAGGTGAGCAGATGATAATTTCATCAACCTTGTAATTTATCTAAACAAAATAACGTATAGGACGAGGACCATAGAGCCAAGTCTTCAGAGACAAAGTATGTCCCACCCCTTCCACATTTTTACGGTATATGTAATACATTTGTAACTTTATTTGACTTTTTTTTTCGTTGTAATTATGGCTGCTTTATACTCAATATTTCTGTTCGGAAACATCTAAATTGCACCATTTTGTAGCCTACCTTAACATTCGGAGTGCAGCTATGATTTTTATTCGGGGGGAGGGGGGAGGGGATTTAGGGGTGTGGAACAGTGCCGTAGGTACAATTTTGTGTGGTGGTGGGGGCGGGGTCCAGCACAAGAGAATTTGATAAAGTTACATTGATCCTCCCAATATAGCAGGGGGTCCGTGGGTCCTCCCCAGGAACATTGGGATTGCAGGGTGCAAAATGGTGTTCTAAAGCAGAAAATTGTTGGGGGTGGAGGGTGGATTGGTCTCTACCCCCTCGCTGCCAGTTTTCCTGGATGGTTTGGTAACTACACCATTATAGATTTAAATCCTAACAGTGAAATTAACGCAACTAGTAGAAGTAAAGTGGTAATACTGCCTTACAGAAAAATAAACATTATTCACACATTTTTCCCACATTTTCAGAACGAGATTGGGGGGGATGGGGGTTCAATCCCTACCCCTCCCTCCTGGGTGTAGCACTATGGCTTGTATTACTAAACCAGGGTGGTCACTCATTGTAACAACAAAAATTCCCAGATTTTTTCCTGATTTTCCTGATAGAAAACCAAAAATTTCCCTATTTTTTGCAAGTATGAAAACAACATTTCAACATTTTATTCAACACTTTTTCCAATAAAGATAAATATTTTACGTCCTTTCTTACACTACAGCCAGTGAACTTGACAAAACATTCAGCAGAAATAACTGCGAACTTGACAATGGAGTGTAATTACACCTGCATAATGGTAATTTTTTCAATAAAAATGTTATAATGCTCTCAAAACTCCATTATATTCATTCCTATGGTTTTTGTGGAAGCTCAAAAAGAATGAGGCAAGAAAATTCCCTGAAATGTCTCAGATGAACCAAAAATTCCCTGACATTTCCCTGATTTTACAGGTGACCACATTTCCCTGATAATTCCAGGTTTTCCAGGTGGGTGGCCACCCTGTAAACATTAAGTTCTACATAAGTGCTCCTAAGAGTTTGTATCGAGAGAGCAATTTAAATACGTGCCATGATTCTGTGGTTGTCATTCAAGATGCACCACTGTGCTACTCTTAAGTTAAGCCACCTAAGATCATTTATTTTTGTCACAGTGATGTTTTAAAACAATTCTACTTCCAAAACTAAAGACATTCATTGTGATCAGAGGAAAAAAAAATTTAGTAACTGATATTTAACATCCTATAGCTATGCAGCCAAAGCTCCAAAAATGTCTGCCAATTTGGTTATCAAATTGGAATTGCTTACCAGTATTGCACTAGATGTTCAGTCTTTTCTGTTTTCATTTTCAGGTTTAATTTTCCTACATGTACTATGTGTGTACATTCATGACCATGGGAAATTTTCTTCTTCTTCTTATTTTTTAACTAAGCCACCCAAATATTATAAATTCTTGTTGTATAATTTACGTAATGTTTTGCAGTAAACACAGCAACCATGTGTACAGTAACTGAACATGACATCTTTCCACTAATTAAGTTATAGGTGGCAAGTTTTTACTGTCAAAAATTTCATAAACCTTTAATTAAAAATATTTATATGTGTAATTAATTACATTAGGCTTTGTCTAGCATAGTTCTTTATGACACAAGCTAAATACATCATAAAAATTTAGGCTATGGTTTTCATGAAAAGACTAAATATTTGAGAAATGTCAGGGCAGTATTTGCACTTCTCTTGAGAATAGTTGTTTCTGTAATGTTGGTGCTTCTGTGCTGTTGCAGGGAAGTGTTTCCCCTAGGACTCCCGGAGCAGTTCTCGTTCATAACAACTTTCAAGACGAGGAAGGTGGCGAAGAGCCCATGGTACATCGTCAGGATATCCGATGTTGAGAAGAAGCCTCAGTTCATGGTGGCCTTGAACCCCAAGAAACAAACCATTGAGCTGTCAATGATGAACTACCAGAACCGCCTGCAGACCATCAGTTTTAAGAGGCCCCAGGTAGGGATTATTTCTGTGATGTCACATTTCTTGATTTTTACATTGTTGTCAAATATTGTTGTTGGGCAATATTGAGAGCCACAGCCATTTACCATTGTTGAAATGCAAGCCATCTTGCAAATGGTGTGACCAAACACCCACTAGATTCAAAATTATGCTTGTATTTTTAAGAAATTTAGACACTGAGTAATTATTCTTATTATTATGCTGTATCAAAGAAATCTATTTATTGTTTGGAGAATAACCTTGAATTTCAAAATTTTTACAGTAGGGATTTTAATGTATGATTTGTGTAATAATGTTACAAATTTGTAAATACCAATATTTTTAATTTTTAAGTACCGTAAAACAGGGTGAATAGGATCACTGTGGTGTGGATGGGATCAAAATTTGAAACTAATTTCTCACCAACTTCTTTTGTTTTTAAAAATTACGTTCCAATCAAACTACATGTCAACAGCATTAATTTACCTATCAAGAAAAAAAAGTTTCTGAAGCAAATATTGCACCGATAATTTTGTTCTGAATCTTTTGATCCTGTTCTCCCCAGCGATCCTATTCACCCCATTTTACTGTACTGAATAGAACAAGTCACAATAACATTCAATTTATGATCCACATTCAATGCTAAATTAGACAACTGAGCAGCGTGTTTTCATAGAAGCAACAGCGCTCCTGTTCGTGAGAGCTGACATGAATCACATACTCGATCACATATCTTACATTTTCCTTATTACTTTCCTACATTCTCACTATACTGTTTTTATTGTTGTGCTTGTCACTAATGTGTACCAGCCTGTAGAAGCTGCATTAATATTATTAAAAATTTAAAGAAAGCTAAAAGGATTGCAGATGTTCAGGATTTTTGTGGATGTTTAGAATTTTTCACGGATTTCCAAGATTTTCATGGGTACTAATGACTTGGAGACATATGATAGTGGGTAAGTGTTATAACTGAAGACCAGACATGATGAAAAACATTATTTACTATCAATACGTCATCACCTTAACTCTTCCACACAGTTCCCGCCTAAACTCTAGCAAAACAAGATAAAAACATAACAACAAAATTGAGTGCTGTGAACACACACACCAATCAAACAAAAACCACTTTCTCAACAGTTTTGCAAAGTCAGGTTTACCACACTTTGCAGTCTATAATTTATACTCATGATTAATTGCTATTTCCAACAGGAACTTTAAATTATTTTGGAGGAGAAAAGTACGTAAGTAGAGTTTGAAAAGTGTCCACTTTATTCTCAACCATCTATATTTCCCTTATCCCACCAGGCGTCTGTGTACTATATTGCTCCTAGGAATCTGGACTACATTGGCAATATTTTTTTCCCCCAGGTGTTTGACAAAGGCTGGCACAAGATCCACTTTGGCGTGTTCAATGACGAGGTGGTTCTGTACGTCGACTGCATGCTGACGCCTCAACAGAAGATACAGAGGAAGGGCCCCATCGACACAAATGGTGTGATCACCATCTCGCAGGTGTCTAACGGGAGGCAGGTTGTGCCTGTAGGTACCCAGAGAGCACTTTCAATTATCAGCCACTCGTTAATTTGGAGGCTCGTCAGAAAAATAGGGGATGCTGGAGGAGCGGATCCCAAATTTTTAGTTTTGTGGGAGGGAAGGATGGGGTGGCGTGCTTGACCAAGTTAGGTACATGTAGATTTGGACTTCTGATTTGTGTGTGGCATGAACCGGGTGCACTTTTTTGTCATAATCGTAGGAAAGCATTATTAAATTATTATCTTGGCTTCTGGGTGGGGGCCGCATCAAATAATTGTTTTGCGATGTTTTCGGCAGTCATTGCAGTTGTCTTTATCAGGTGATGGTGGCAGCTGCAACGACTGCCAAAACGTCGCAAGGCAGTTATTCGCCGCAGTTCACGCCCAGGAGCCAAGATATTTCAGACAATGGTCACGAAAGCGTGTATTGTCTATTAGTAAATTAGTAAAACAGTATTTGTATTTTAAACTGTTATAATATTATTTCACTTTATTTCATTAATATTTACACAAGAGAGGGTTATGGGTGTCATGTTACCTGTGCCCATTCACCTCCTTCATATTTTATACAATATACAATTTTATTTTCTGACCTAGCCAGGTTTTTTCCATAGTGCATGTGATATTATGTACCAAACTTTTCATAATTTTATCACTTGATAAAATAGGTTTAATTGCCAGTAACTGTTGTTAGTGTTTTGCACAAAAATTTGAACAGTAAGAAAACAAAGGCATCTTTGTTTTTAAGCTCTGCAAACAAGCGTCATAATTTTCAAGAACAGTCACACCATCTTGTCCGTGTTTTGCCAACGACGGACATGCGAACTATGGAGGTTTACCTGAGGGATGGGTAGCAATCCCAAAAATGTAGGATGGAAGGAAAAAATTATATAAAATAATTATTTTAAAAAATATATATATAATTTGCAGTGTTTTTATTGAATTAAGTTAATCTCTTTTTGTATTTATAAATTTCAGTACAACATAGTACTATCACAAATATTATTTCATTATTGTTACTGAAAACTCTACTGCTAACTTGGAAGAAATGACACGCAAAGGTTTGAATCTTCGCTAACAATATTATATTTGTAAACAGTTAATTCCTTACTCAGTGATATTCTACAAGTAGTGAAAAAAAAATTTACAGAAATTTAAACCCTAGTAACCAAGCTATGATACAAAATTACCACAGGCAACACTGCCAGCATTACTGTTACAAATGTGCAATTGTTTGTGGGTTAGACTGGACTACTATCTTACTGTGACACGTAGCTTGTAAGACTATAGACTTTATTATAATTGTTCCGTAATTCTAATAAGTAATGTGCCAAAAAATATTTTTTTGTCCAAACTTTGTTTATTTCTAGAAATAATACAGGTGATGTTTTAGAACAGAATTTAATTGCAAACTAGTGATTACTGATTAGAACTTAAGCAGAATTGTACGTGTGAAAAGAATGTATCATAGCTTATTTACTATTTAAAATTTAAGTTTTCATCTGTTGGAGTGTATTATATTCTTTCCATTGTCAATTATGTAATATATTTAATTTTGTGTAATCTATAACCACACCTCACTGCTTGCTTTTGTGTTGTAGCCAGACTTGCCTTTTTTTCCTCCACATTAACCTAGAGGCTTTTTGGGCAAAATGCTTTCACAAATTGTGCTTTGTTAGTTGGGCTGGCCTGCTTTCAATCTGTGTACAGTAAGATCAGTATAACTCTGTTATAACATTCTCATTTGTTGCATTTTTCCAGGTTAGTACGCTACCTTCTTTTGTTTTGGTCAAAAAATATAGTTTTCAGTAGAATATTACGTTACATAATTGTCCAATGTGTAGTGTTATAATTTGCATGTTTAATAAATATGTACTGTATATATATTTTTTTGGTTTTGTGTTGCCTTTCTAGATACAGAAAACCATATTTCTTTCCGGAATTGAATGTATTATGTTTGTACACACTGATGTATTACATCCATGAAAATGGTTCTGTCCACAGGTAAATATAGATAAGGGAGGGAGTTTGGCAACACTGTATGAACAGTAATGGTTGAAACTCGGAACATGTTATCACTGTCTTGAGGAGACGGGGTTGGAAATGGGGGGTGGGGGGGGGGCAGCAGGTTGGAAGAATCAAACAGATCTAGATAACAACATCACAACTGGCCACCACCTGGTCTATGTCTTGCCAGGAAGGGGAGAATCTCTGAGTGTTACGTTCTGTGGCATATCTCTTCTTCCTCAGGCAAGACAATGGTGCAATGTCAATGTTGTTGAGGACTTAAAAGAGTTAGTAAACACTGGCATAATTTTTTTAAGGACTGAGACTTGGAAACCGCAACAGCAGTAATTCAAATATAACACATCCATCAAACACCTCATCGCTTCTAGGCGCGAAGGACTAAACTAGCGTGCAGTGTTTTTGTTTAGTGTATTTTTCAAAGGGACTTCAATTGAAAACTCTGTAATTTTACTTTGTGAAAGTACATGGTAGTGTCTAATGCCGGTTTCTACGATCTTGTTTTACAATTATGATTGATAGTTTTCTCAGCTACAGCAAATGAAAATGTAATTTTTAGAACTTTCGAAGAGCTCGGAAAACATGTTTTTCATTAGCAGATGGTGTTTTTTTAAATCACAAGGACACAGTTTGATGTGTCTTCTTTTCATACATAAACTTGCTCTAAAATATCAGTACATTCAGGCTTTGATGCTGCACCATGTCTCTCGAGTGTTTTGATATGCTGCCTCTGCAACGAGGGCCTTTTCCTGGGCTTGGGCAAATTTCAATGCAGTTTCTGACAATAGTCGACGCTGCACAGTTTCGTCTCTCATCCTGCACGCAAATCGGTCCCGCAACGTCAAATACAAATTATTCCCAAAGTTACAGTGTTCTGCTAAACTTCGCAATTCCGCAATGTATTCTGCAACACTCTTGCCATCGTGCTGATCTCGGCGATTAAATTTGAACCTTTGATAAATTTCTGAAGGTCTGGTAGCAGAGTGATTTTTTAACAGTGCCACAATTTGTTGGTAGCTTTTTGAGGCCGGGGTAGCAGGTGAAACAAGTGATCTGACTACTGAATATGTACACGCTGAGTAGTAAAGTACGCTTCTTCTTCTCCTCGCTCGTAACTTCATTTGCCTGCAAATAGAACTCCAGATGTTCGGCGTAAGTGTCCCACCCTTGTGGATTAGTCAAGTCAAACTCTTCTACACTGCCTAACAAAGAAGCCATTGTAATGTGCGGCTGATGGGAGCGCGGCTGATGGGAAGGAATCGTTACTTTAAAATGGGACGTGGAATCCCGTCCTCGTCGCCAGTTGTTAAGTTGTTTATTGCACTCCGCAAGTTATAGTTAATACATACTATGATACTGAATAACGCTGCATTCATTGACGATACAAGCTACCCTGTGTATGATGCGTTCCGGCGTCCATTACACAAGTTTGACTGCCTTGTACATGCACACACCAATGCAACTGTGCCGCCTTGTCATGGTTGCCAACTGTTCACTTATAATACTAGACACAACACTCAATACCCTAAAGACACAACAATGCTAATTGCTAACAGTTTATGTTTCGTGCATTGAAAGAATGCTGAGTATTTGTGTGGAAGTTTTATTATTTTTGGATTATGGATAAGGAAATATTGTCTGTAATAAAAAATTTTTGAACTGCGATTTTAATTGATCCTAATTATTGGAATGGAACTTTTGAAAGCATACATAGTTAGACTAATAGTACAATGTTATAAAAATATAGTTTCTTGGATAATCCACTGGTTTTTCTTCAGATGGTTATCTCAATAATTCCTGACACTTGAGCTGTATTATTTCCCTTCTGTACTGGAAAAAAAACTGCAATGTTACAGTAAAGTCTGGGACTTAGAGTCAAACAAGTAGTCACCATCAGAAAATGTTCCTAATTCCAGGCAGCTGTGTAATACATGCTTGTCTCAGGAAGGAAAATAGGATGGGGTGGCATGCCTATCACGCCAAAAGAAGTCCTGGGGGCCTATTCTCGAGTTTTCAGTCGCATGCGATTTGGAAGCCGAATGGTGTTTTTTAGGACATGGAGAAAACGTTTTTTCGATTTTAACCTTAAAAGAATGAATTGCCGAATGATAAAAAAATCTGTGTGTCCTGAAAATGACCACTCGGCTTCCAACTTGCATGCGACTGAAAAGTTTAGCTTTAGGCCCCCTGGGACGCCAAACTAAAACAAAATTTCTTTCAAGAGAAGCTAACGGTCATTATACATTATCTACGTCTTTGCTTGACAGTAAACTTAGAAATGAAAGCTGTGCTCGGATTGGTTTTACATCAGTTAGCATTATTACCCAGGTGCTAGTAAGTATCAATGCATGGGAACCAGTTATTATTTTTGGCTGTATACAAGTTAAAATTTATCTGTAGTGCATTATTTTTAGAGTGCCAGTTAACTTTTTTGTCTTGGCAGCATTATTACCCAGTTCCTAGTTAGCATAATTACTGAGGTTCCAGCTGTGAGTGATTTCTGCAAACTCAGCAGACCGTGAAACCAACTAGTACCTATATAATAATTAAAAAATATAGCTTCCCCATGGAAAACATTTTTACAATTAAAAATTGATGGTTTGTGCTACATGAGAATTCTTGCTACTGTACTTTGATGCATTTTAGAATCCAACCACTGGATTCAACATTGTTCTTGTGTTCTAACTTCTATAACATAGTATATAATATATTTTGTGCCAACTAACTTTGCTGTAGAAATAAAGGCTTGCGTGAAAGGTAGGTGCATTTGTGACTATATTTTTTACATAAAAAATAGCAACTGTGATTTTGCTGTTGTTATCCCAATTGGGTTGTATTCCCATTTTCTGTATATATAGTTCAATATTGGTGTCTGGTTGTCTTTTTTGCACCCTTAATACAGCCCAACTTGTTTCTAGAATATTCCTGCATGATACTGAGTGGTAGTTGGATTTTTAACTCATTTTTTGGTCCAAACATTTTTTGTAACATTATGTATGAAATGTTTTAACATTTTATAACTAATAATATTTTTTTCCATTTCCCTTACAGGTTTCCCAGCTAGTAAGTATCCATTAACATCCTCAGTTTTTTTTTCTAGTTAAATTTTGCATGGACATTTTATTGATGAGTTCTTATTAAATATTTTATGGCAAGGCCACGGCTGTAGAAGAACATGTCTGGACACTCGCCTGAATACTTGACCGCCTTGTTGTTTGGCTGCAGTTTGCCAAGTTCACGATGATACTATACATTTTTGGCGCTGCAATCAGTGTGGTCGGACTCAAACTCTGCCCACTTCCCACTCATAGTCCTGAAGCATGGCTCCAGCGATCTTTATTTACTTTATAACGTTAACAATGGAAAAAAATGGGCGGAGTTTGAGCCCGACCGCCTGGATTACAGCACCAAAGAGTACAACATTCTCAGTAATTTGACGAACTACATTCAAACAACAAGGGGGTCAAGCAAAATACATTGGTAGATAGGCGAGTGTCCAGACCTGTACTTCTACGACCGTGGGCAAGGCTTAGCCGTAGAATATGATACGAAACCTTGTAAAAAATAAAAAGTTAAAGGAAACGTTTGGAAGGTATTAATTAAAACTAATATTTTCTAGAAATTTCAGAATTTTTTAGTAATGTAGTTGTATTTCTTAAAAATTCTGCTATCCAACAATATTTTTACTACAAATGGCCTTGTTTAATTTTACACTTGAAGTAATTGTTTTTCAATTTCCACATGAATGTAAGTGTCCTACATACCAAGCTTGCAACCACTAATTTAAAATGGAGAAACAATATCAAGATAAATCAGTTGTTAGCAGACCAGTTTTAAAACCAACAAAAAAAACAGTGTTTTAAATTAAATATCTGATATCTTAAGGGCTCCGCCTACCTTGAGTGGTTTTGTGTGTTGGAGGCTCAGAAGCGACAGTTCTATAAGAGTGATCTTGAAGCATGCATTACATACTACATCGCCACAAGGTGCCAAGCCCTGGACTAGCATGCAAGATTCCTGCCAGTGCATTTTTACTATGAGACATTTAAGCAGTGAACGTATAATTTTATCCGTTGAAAGTCTGTAGCAGATTTTAGAACATAATCCTATAGTTTCACATACATCCGATAAGTACATTTTGAAAAGGCAGATTTTAGGTATGTTGTGGAGGGCTTCGAAATAGTTGTTTTAATGAGCACAGTGGCTGAAAAATGACATTATGTTCTTATCCGAAGTTTGGTTTTGTAACATACATTGGCGCACATGTAGAACAGTTTATTAAAAAAATAATGTATTTACCAACACACTGCGACACATTTTAAGCACATGGTAGGCTGCATTTTTAAAAACGAATTCAGTAGAAATGATTTTAAAAACCTATATTAGCTGATAATTGTATGTAAAACATTAATTTGAATGTTAAATATTAGTTGTTCAGTATTATGAATTTCGAAATTGCCAAAGTTTCTTGTATGATAGTATTCTTCCGGATATTTCAAGTAGGCTGTGTTTTCTTTGCAAGAGTTATCTTCAAAATGAATCCACTGTGAAGTAGTAGACTTAAACATCCAAAGTCAGTGGCAACAAGCTTGGTGGGTAGATACCTTGACATGTTGCTTTTACTGTATTCTGTCACTGCTTGAATTTTCTACATACGGTTTGGTTTCAAAATTAATGTGTAAGTAACTTACAGAAGCTTCTTTATGAATAATGTAGTATACATGTGCTTTTGGGATCAGGGATGTGTTATTTAAGCATGTTGTGGATGTTTATGTACACAATTTGTATCAGCAGCAGCAGCAAAGTATTATCTTGCAGAAAAATTACCGTAAAATGGGGTGAATAGGGACCTCTAGGTAAATAAGGATAAAATTTACAATCAATTATCTCTGTATACTGTGTAAATACCTTAACTTTTTTTTACATTTGTTGGAATATAATCTAGCAGCAGTTGCCTATTCTGTTTATAGGCCTAGTGTTGTTTTCTTTTGTTTTTCAGTAGTTTTGTTGTACCATGGCGTACTTGTGAAGCAAAATGCACGCAGTAAATAGTTTTAACTAATAAAAGTACTTTATTTCACCAATCCAACAGGTTATGGGCCCAGGACGTTGGAAACGTTTTTATTAATGTGGCAAAAGTATGGTGAAGTTGCGTGTGCGTAAATCGCCGAGATAGTAGCCATGTTTCACATCGTGGTTAAGTGCTAATCATAATGGCAGAAGAGTCCATTAAATATATGGGGCCGTATATTTTAGGCCGGTAAAATATCGGTTTCTTCCATTTAAATAT
>PNEQ01117525.1:0-10586 GCA_003012365.1 Medauroidea extradentata | reverse complement strand
TAACTGTATAACATATTGAAAAAAAAAAAGTGGAACTTAATATAATAAATTATATAAATTAACACTATTTCTTTCTGTTCATGTAAGTTCTATGGTCGCAACCTCAGAATCACTTATCTGTACCTTTTCTTAAAAATATTTGGCAGATGAGCTGTTGATCTTTGTGGGTTTTCTTTTGAAGGAGACATTTAATGATTGTATTAAAAAAAAAATGGCTCATTCTTAAGAAGATCGCCACAACATCCTGTACTACAAATTATTTTGTAATATTTCCAACTGCTGCAAATTATTGTGAACTGCTGAAGGTCGGAACAACAGCAATTCTAGACTCGATGAGAGTAATTTTTATAGAAACCAGTGTCTCATTTTGATACTCGAGTTGAAGCGGCCTAGCTACCAAGAAGTTCAGCGAAACACTTTTTACCGACAGATATGAAAATTTTAAATAAAACTACCAACAGCTTGAATAAACATTTTCTGGTAAATATTGATATGACTGATGTAAAGTTAACTGTCAAACTTCCCACTCTAAATATAGTTCTGTGGCCCAATTATTAAACTCATAAATATTTACACGAAGGCTCTAAACAACACCAACAAACTTAATGTGAATATTCTTAATCGTCACTGGAACAATGCCATAGAGGTCAGTGTGTAGTTGTACGAGGACCTGCAACCACAGACGAACCCGCCGCTTTCAATACAAGATGTTCAAATAATTGTTGCGTCCTATATATTTAATACAATATCGTGACGTATCGTAAGGTATCTCTTTCTTTACGACTAGCTAGCAATAAAATTGTAAGTCAACTGTCATCTATTACCCCGCGTTCTTATCCTTTCTCATATACAGTTAATAATTTGGTAAATGCTTTCTTATCATAAGTTTATTAAAAATATTATGTAATACTGAATTATGACATATTATATGGCTGCATAGCAAAATCTTTCGATTAAATTTTTTTCAACTATTCTTTTCTTTTGTTCAAAGGATTTATTTTTAGCTACAACTTCATTACTAATTAATAGAGGCGCGAGTATTTCGCGTATTAATCTGGCAACAGCCTAGACTTCTCAGACCTATACACACACTGGCCAGAGTCAAATATCCATTGGCTTGTAACCGTAACACGTGTTACCACCACGACTTGTTTCCTTATTTATCACTGGCCTGCAGTCGTCAAAGATGTGTTGAAACTACTGTCGTCTAATCACAGAATGTGTAGTGAAGTATACAGTATTGTCATTCGACCTGGCCTAGAATCAATACGCGAAATAATCGTGCCTCTACTAATTAAATCAATGAAAACCAACGGTAATCAGGGAACATTCAGCGATTCTGATTTAGCGATTACATAACACGGAGCCTTGTAACGCATATTTTTTTTTAAGGTATGTATAACCAATTAAATTATACAGCATACTCAAGTATGAGTTCAAGTCTGATGCGAAATACTGAAGAGTATTTTGCTGTTCTCCGGTCATAGTACTATCACAGAGGAGATGATAAAACTGTGAAACGACTTAAGGCATCTACAATAAGTCAATAAGTTAGTCTGAGAAGGAAAGATACTGGCTGAGGCACTGAAACAGTAACAAAAGTAACGTTTTCTAGCGTCCAATAAGTGAGGAGAGCGACCTGTCTATCAACTCACGGCTAAGTCTGCTCTCAAGCAAGGTAAGCTGCAGTTAGCCGGCCAACCTAGCCACGAGGCGCAAAAACATTAGACGTATATCAGAGCCACATAGGCAGTTCGGGATAAAGTGAGCACTCAAAAAACCCTGCTAAAGTTATATTTCCATCCAATTAGTATCTTTCCGCGCGTAGCGACAAACTGAGGGAAATGTCTAACCTCTCTGGACACAGCACTTAATGTTCGCGTGTGAGATACATTGTGAGGTCGGTAGGAACCCAATAAGTACGATAAAAAGTTTATTAATAACATAAAATACAATAATACCTATTCAGATTCACTTTGTTTTAGTATTGTTGTATTCAAATATAAACATACACGGATATATATTGCGAATATCGCTGCCAACCATACAAGCAGTAAGGCAACTAGAGTTAGTGTAGAATTATATGCATTAACGGTTAGTGATATTTTCCAAAGGTTAAAGTTTTAGTCCTCACTGTATCGCGATCTACGTATAACGATGCTAACCTATATTCACAGTGTTAGAAACATCGAAGGAACAATAATTGGACAAATATTATACGCAATATAAATTAAATAACGCGTAAAAATACTTCTCTTGAGGCATTTAGCAGAATATTTAAAAATGTATAAAACATTTAGATTTACTTTCATTTCTCTGTATGTTAGGCCACGGTCATACTAGACACAGATCTACTTCACTATGACATGTGCAGCTTTGAATATGGATTCACAATATACACTTCACGTACGTGTAAATGTAGAATCCCTGAGTGTGAATGCAATCATTTACATCACTATGTAGCGTCTGCAAGTACGTCACTGAGTTGATCAACTTTCGTCTTTGTACGCTACGTAGTCTAAGCGATGGTTGTGAATTTATCTAAGATGTAGACGTAAGAACGTAAAACTAAATTTTGTTACTAAGCGATGTTTTTCAAAAATTTATCCTTTTGCTCGTAAATAATACGTTTCGTTTCAAGAATATAATCATGAATAGTTTTCTGCCGACATTTTGCACTAACTTTCGTGCACGTCTAGATTCTTTCATATTCTTAGTCCAGTCCCAGAAACTTTACGTATGTGCATGTGCGGTTTCTCGAGACTGCAATATATTCTCGTTCAAAGTAAACCAGTTTCACATGTAGTATCGAATGATATATGTCATTGACGCTTGTTTCCTATTGGCTGGTTTGAGTAACGAGCTGTATAACAAATACAGCTTCTTTTTTGTCTGACATTTTGCACTCGTTAAATTTAATAAACGATTACGTTAAATGTGATTATATCAGCTCACAAAACCACTGCAGTCAAATACAATATGGCAGTTAAAGATTCGCGAATGTTGAGTGTATATACGATAATAATTAAATACGGTACATTTCACATTCCAAGTTTGTTGAGGATAGAAACTTCATTGAAATGATTCAGTTTAGGTGTGTAACCTTGCAAACATGTTTACCTTTCAATGGGATCAAACACGGCTGCCGAATGTGTTCGACTGAACGTGTTTAAGACGTCTAGTGTGATCATTGCCTCAGTACCCTGAATTTCTTGCAGGTGATCATACATAACTTGGTGGTCGACATAACCTGATCTTGTAGTCCGCGTAGATCAACAATGACATGCAGAGGTGTATGTATCGAGGCCGGTATCAGCAGGTTGAAAAGCTACGTGACGTCTACTATGTTGTAGTGGTATTCCTGGTGCCCGCATGTGGGTGGTGACGTCACGACGCCGGCTGGTAGGTACATGCCCGCAGCAACCAGCATACAGGAATAAAGGGCGTGTTTACAATGCTAACTTTCAGCAGTAAGGCCTCGCTCGTTAGTTTTGCAGTAGTTTCGAAATTTTTTTTAACGCGAATTAATTCATATCAAAAATTCATCATACAGTTTTATCACTTACATACCGTAGTTTGTATCTTAATTTTTCTGTTACAATATACCAAACGGATTTTAAATTTTTGCCCCTGAAATACCACATATTTTGTAGTCAAAATGAGCTAAAATTAAGCAAAATATTTTTTTTTGCTAGCAAACGGTACATTATTTTGAAAAACGCTCTGCCAGAATTGTGTATCTTATGACTGTACACAGTCCCAAATTTTTCCAAAGCATATAGTTGAAAAATACCAGAGTTATTAGCAATTATTTGAAATAAATGAAGGATCATGGGCTTAAGAGCCTTACTCAAGAGCGCTAAATGCCACGTTTGAGGTGCGGCAACTGGCAGGCGATAAGAACTAGACTTGCGTCAACGACCTTGTAGTCTATGTGAGAGGCTGCTAAAACAACTGCCGTGTTTTGGTGATTGGCTTTATCCTATATGACATCAACTTACAGCCCTACTATTGAATTTACAGAAAATACATAGTTTAGTCAGAAGCATACTTCTTTTCTATTTATTTTACGCTTCCAGTTGATATTTTTCTACGTTACAGCTGTCTAACAAGCAAAAATCAGCAAGAGAGAAGCCTAGTTTGAATTGCATTTTCTATTTTTTTCGATAAAGATATCGAGCGCATGTTTAGTATTCTATGTTAACCTTCCCCTAACAAGCTGCAGCAATGTTAATGGGCCAGCTAAGTAAGGCTCTTAACAACTAAACAGAAGAGTTTGTCGCACACACGGAAACCAAGGTTAAGTTAAAACAGTTTACAATAAGACCGAATGGAATCAAGCGACAATACCGTCAAAAGAAGGTGATGCTGTGAACAACATATTTGACGGTAAGTTATTGTTTCATACGTTTCTTTTCAAATTGTTGTGTTCAGTATCTTCATAAAGACAGGGATCGGTGGAAATGGACGAATAACTGACAGCTCTAACTTCGTTAACAATGTTAACAGTTCACGCTATTTCTCTGGATCGAAGATGGGTTCTACTTCGCCACGATTGGCTGCTTGCCCAGAACTTTTACTTACGACGAATCTTCGCAGGTTTTTAATTTCCACATTCATTTGACTCGTGGGAACACCGTAGTGATAAGAGCCAGAGTGCCACGCTCGAGAGGAAGCATATCGCCTCTATTCACAGCGCGTCAAACTGGCGTGCAAGCTTTCCTTGCAGTCTCTTAACCTGCAGTATATGTGTACCAAGTTTAATGAAATCCTGAAAAATATTTCCCTAGAGTATGTAATACAGTGCTAAAAAAAATAAAAAATAAAAAAATAAAAACGGCCGCCGTTTTGAAAAATGCACACAGGATGAACGTAATACACAAAAGCAAAGTGAACTTTGTGTGTAGTATATGTGTACCAAGTTTGGTGAAATTCTAAAGTACTGCTCCTTAGATATCTAGCTTGATCGAAAAATGTTAAAATAGCCTCCATTTTGAAAATATGAACATGGCGTAAGCGAAGTATATAAAAGTCAAGTCAGATTACAAGTACTATATATGTACGAAGTTTCATGAAATTCGGTTGACTTATTCCAAAGTTTTAAGGGCGGACATACTACACACACAGACAGAAATGTGATATCATAAGCCGACTTTTTCCTTCGGAAAGTTGCTAAAACTAGAGCAATAACATATGTGTTATGGCGTACATAGAATATGTGAAAGTGCGTTGCTCGGTGCGGTGGTTTCCAACACATCTTGGCAGTCGTGTGCGTGCCTTAAGAGTCAAACGAAATAGTTATATTTTATCTTAAGTAAACGTTCCGGGAAAGTAGCCAATCAGGGTGAAGCGTAATCTATTTTTGAGGCAGAGAAATATCACCAACGGTCAAAACTGTTAAGAAAGCTAGAGCTATCAATTCTTCATACATGTTCGCCGATCCCTGTCGAACGTAAGTAATAAATACGATAGTTTGCAAAAAAAAAAAAAACCCAACAATAATTTACCAACAAATATGTAATTCACACAACCACCTTCTGATGGCGGTATCGTTGCTTGTTTCCGTTGGGTGGAATTATGAATTGACGAATGTCTGCAAAGTATTTTTACAGAACATATACGCGAGAAGCACTTGCATAATGCTGAAATCACAATAGAACTACCAGTGCCATGCGATGTGAATTAAATAACCTATCAGCCAATCAGCGTCGCATTTTCTTTTATGTCAGCGCGACAAAAAAAGCGCATGCGACGCGTTTTCCGAATAAAAATAATTACTATTTTATTCGCTTCACGGACGCGATGAATCGGAATTTCTTGTCTTTAACTTTGGGCCCAAATATTTGTGAAACTGGTGAAATGGATAGTAACTGTTTTAAACAAACGTGTAATTAAATTATTAATTTGTTTTCACTCGCGCGATTGCTAGTGGGCATGGAAAATATATTTCGAATAAACATAAAAATAATAAAACAATGCAAACGATGATTCGTGTCGTACAAGAGGTTAGTATGTAGTGCCAATGAACTATTTACATGAATTTAATTTAGTATTTGCCACGTGGTAGCCAAACTAGTGTTCGCTATAGCAAACATTTTTAGTGCCGAAATTAGTTGGGCACGTCTGCGCTTTAAATGGAAAAGTTTAGGTTCTCTGTAACCCAACATTATAAAATGTATAACATTCTATAACAATGCACGACGCAGTTTCGTACTTTTTCTCGCAGATTTAGCTGTGTATGAGATGACAATACAGCCAGCCATCATTCATTTTACCGCGACACAATTTTTTTTTGGTTTTTACTATTAGTAAGTGTAGCTACTTTAATACTTCTACCATAACTTCGACATTTCTGTTTAGCAGGTAAGGATTCAAAACTTTACTAGAGAAAAATGTCCCACTGTTGCCATTTTGTTGTGGTAACTTTGTTTTTTTTTTATTAATTTTTTTAACGCCATCCATATATGTATTTAGCGCTGTTAAAGAGTGACATGAGGTGAGTGTGGAGCAGTACCAGAATGAAAGGGCAGGGGAAACGGTAGGTTCCAAGAAAAGCCGCCAATCAACAATATCCGGAAATATTTCCACACGCGGGAACACTTGTGTCGACCCCGGCGGGAACCGTGTGAGGCGAGCGGTCTGACCACTCGGCCACCGCGGCCCAGGAACTAGAGTAAATAAGTAAATATCGTATGAGAAGTGTAGACAGGGGCACGATGTCTCATCCCGAGACACTTCTGCCCGGCTGCCTTAAGTCTAACTGTCGTGGCTATGCGATTTAAAATAACGTGTTGGAGATGCGCCATTGTTGCACTATGTCGTCCCAGAAAACCGTAACCAGACTATAATCCCTACTACAAGTGGATCGGGATAAAATTAGATTTTTTGATACCCTAGTTACATTTTTCCATCCAGATTATTTATAGGTTTTCTATTACTTTCAAATATAAACATACAAACCTTAATAACATAATCAAAGTGTATAGATTGCACAGTATTCAAAAGTTTTCCTTAGAGGTCAATGTAAATATTATTTGTTATCTGTTGTTCTAGACATGTTGATTGTCAAGAGTGTGGCACGGCAGTACTCCTAAAATAGTACAGGCAGTGTTCCTACAGGCAGTAAGTAGACTTCGAGTAGTTTCTTCTTAATTAACTTCACAAAATGTAATTTCCCCTACAGTCGTTGGACCGAAAATAATATCAACTTTCTGTTAAGTACATTTTCCATATTTTCTTTCACCATTCAGTAGCACTGCTGCCGTTTAACCCTACAATCGACAGCCTTAGGTCGAGATTAAAACCACAAGAGCTGCATTATCTCTCTGAGAGATAGGCATGTTTGTTGTTTTGAGATGTATCACGTAACTAATAACATCACACTGCTATTCAAGTGTATACCAGAGTGTTGCAAAAATATTACAGTAACTTACTGCATATTTTTATGACAGACTACTACAATTAGTATGTGCAGTCTGCTCCATTGAAGACGAGATTTTCACACTTATGGAGGAGGCATTGCTGCCATATTTGAACTGTACGGTTTATTTCATTGTAATGAGATTGATTTCTGAAATTATGGTAAAGATAAAACATTGTGTCTCAGACGTTTGTTTAAAGTTAATATTGATAGCATGTCGCTCCTAGGCGTGCCAGTGATGTGCCGCCACTGATGAAACGATATACTTTGTCAGGGATTGTATTTTATTTTACTAAGAATGTCAATATTTTATAATAATAGGAGTCCATTCACTAGTTTTCTTGCTGCGACTTATAAACGCCATGAATATCTTGGTTCTTTGATAAATGCCGTTGCCAAATATTAAACAAATTATTGAATCTCTCAACGATTTATGTAGTTCATGTTAGTGAAGTGAAGAACTATAGTATGATTGTTATACAAGTTGAGTAAAATTAGGAAGACTTTTTATATTTACAATAAAACATAAATTCTATTTTGTAGTGCTATGAAACGAACTGTTCAACATATAGTGACAAATCTTAAAAACCGAGCCTACAATGGAAACTTCGAAGAATTCCTGACTGCAGCACCCAGTTATTAAATAAATAATATGGATACTTTTATTTATATTTCGTAAGTATAGGGATAGTTTTGCTTATATAACATATTGGAGATCATAATATTTATGTTGGCGTTATGATCTTGTAACTGTGATATGGTAATGCCATATAATATAAATATAACTAATTGTAGGTCTGAAATACGTTATCTCGTCATTATAAAACCATTTAAAAGTTTTCCATTAGAATAAAGAAAACAAAGTTACTTGTGAAGTGTTTGCAATATAATGTTTTTGGGACTGGCATTATCTTCCTCGTGGACTTCTTCAGCACAATCTAGCGGCCAAATGTTTAATTGACTCTGTTGGGATCGATATGTTTTGAGTTCATATTCTACACGATCCAAGTGAATATTAAAAGGATAAGCAGTCATATCTCGTACAGTAATTTCTCCTACAGACTTCGGACCGGAAATTGTTTCCTTTTTCCGCCCAGGGTCATCGCCGAACTTCAGCACCAGGCAGTATGCCGAAAGTCATTGCTCCTACCGTCACTTCTCCTGTCATTTCTCCTACAGTCGTTGTTGCTAAAGTCGTTCGTCCTACAGTTATGAGAAACGACTGTCGGTATACTGACTGCTACTCGTCAACAGTGCTCTATTTATGGCGAACCAGTTATAGGCCTAATAAAACTAGCTAAGTTTACAAAATTGTTGCAATAATCACTTAACAGCAAACAAATCAACGAATTTGCGTCGGTTTGTTGACATCTAAGATTTAATGAAATAATTAACGTGCGAGTAATTTTGTCTAATTGATGCCGTTGCTAACGCTAGACTTATTCAATAGCATCAGTTACGCATTTCAATAATTGAAAACTTTCCTGATTATTGTTATCTGTAAAAGTTTCATTATTTATTGGTTATCTCACTTACTTTGGAATTGACTTCGTTTACACGGCCCGCTAAGAATTCGCACAGAACTGCACTACTGTATAATGAAAGAAGACATCAGTGTTGTGCAATAATATTTATCTGTATACTACTCGAAACGAGGTGGAACGGCCGTTATCCGCGGTAATGTTCGTAAATTTAATTGATACTGGTGCGTGGGCGTGAACCAATGATCACTGCGTAAAAGAGAACGTATACGCCATCCACGTTTCTGAGCTCTGCAACTCGCTGTTATGTCTAACATTAACTATACTATTCTCTCAATGTCAGTATGGAACAGTTTGTTTGTGAAATGTACGGTGTGAAATAAACAGATGAAGTCAATAAACTACCATATGGTTTATATTGATCTAAAGATTGTTATATACTGAAATATCTATGTCATTCATGTGAGTTGAGCCATATACCAGGCAGCTATGTAACATGATCTCAGATGTCCACCATGCCACACGAGCACATAGGACTGGTGTAATGTCAACGGCCGCACTGACATAAGGTTTATAAGTGTAACGGCTTCTAATCGTTGCAGATGGTAAGTTTCATTAAATACAGAACTTATAACCAGGGAAATGTCCGTGCTCCGAAGTTAAACCTTCCAAGCTCTGACATCTGCAATGCGGAAAACAAGGAAAACAAGTTGTCTCAATTATGACGACAATGGCGGCATCTAATACCAACACGAAAATTACTCCAAAAAAATTAAAACGATATCGGTGATACCAACTGAGAAATGATTTGTGTTCAAATATATTTCTCATGTGTCAATTACAAAATTGCCGCAATATTCCAACAGCTATGATTCTATGAGTGGTAAAATTAAGTTCATAAGGTCATTGTAAGTGTTAGTTAAAACATACATAATATAATACGTCTATTATCCATTATTTTTAATAAAACTGTAATTTAAACACCTTCTCAAAGTTTTGAGTTTATTGGTCTTTTCATTTAGAGTTAAGTACTTTATCATGCCTATGTTTTTACACAGTAATAAAAAGGAATTTTCAGTAAATAGGTACAAAAAATTCATGTTTAGATTCCCGGCATAGCATACACGCCTTTTGTTTTCTTTTTAAGAAAGCAAGTTACACCTGTCGTCTATATCACGCAGTATAATTATTATCACCAGGTGAAATGTTTTTTTAAGTAATTATTAAAGTTGTTACAAAATTATATATATATATATGAAAAAACCTTTTCATAGATTTCTGGGTTCGGATATTCGTAATCAGCTTCGCAAATGAAATTAAATGACGCATCACTTTTCTTTGCCACACCTTTCCAGACCATCTCGTAGAAATATGTAACTGTGCGAAGATACGTGGTCGACAGGCTTTGTTATCTGTGTATAATTATTATTACATCGCACCCAAGCCCCTCCCCTTCTTTGATCAACCAACTCGCCGCACACTTACCTTCAGCTCCTGCCCTTCAAGTGCCAACTGCCAAGCGCTACTATGCTGGCTGCGGGGCCGCAGACTTACCTTCAGCTCCTGCCCTTCAAGTGCCAACTGCCAAGCGCTACTATGCTGGCTGCGGGGCCGCAGACTTACCTTCAGCTCCTGCCCTTCAAGTGCCAACTGCCAAGCGCTACTATGCTGGCTGCGGGGCCGCA
>PNEQ01117521.1:0-10719 GCA_003012365.1 Medauroidea extradentata | reverse complement strand
CAGAATACGCTATTTCTTTGATATGAACAATATCAACTCCATGAGAACTTAGTGTTTGTTGATTTGCATCTACACGGGTATTGTCATTTTTAAAGATTGTGTGTAATGTGCGTACTTTATTTAAATTAAACTAGGGTACCTTGACGTCACAAGATTTTATTTACGTTACTTTATTTAGTTTGATTAAATGTTTACACGTTGAAAAAGGTTTGCTCCAGTTAACGATGTTTACGTTTGTATGTGGCGTAACAAGTATGTATATGATCCAACAAAATCTTTGTTTCTTTAGCAATATATGTAATGTGTCAAATATTGGTTTGGTTGTTGTAACAAAATGTACATTTCATTTGATTAAACACTCTTGTTGAGAGAAATAAACCTTAGTGGCAAGCAAATATTTGGTTGATTCAAATTTCACACGCTTCTTTCGCCATATACAAAGAAGTACACGGTTGAATGTACCAAATGTTTTCTTTGTGTACGGTTTCTCTAAGCACTGAAATATAACTGTCCTGTTTTTCTTTTAAAAATTTTATTTCTACATGATGTCTCCTCTCCAGAACTGACCCTGAAACCGCACAGTTCTGTCAGTTAAAATAAACGTTCACAGCGTTTCCTATTAAAAAGAACAAAGCTTTGCAAAACTTTTATTTTTGTTTGTGTTGATAGAACGACCAGCACTGAAACTTTTATTTCGGCATAAATTGAAACCATTCGCGAAAGTTCACTGCAAAAATTGTGATACCTAGCTTCTGCTACAACGATATATGTAATCTGATAAATACAGTATCACTTGTTTTCCGCATTCATAGAAACCAGAAATTTTCATGAAAAGATGTTCGTCTTACTTGCTCATCTGGGTTAATTCCTCTTTCCACACACATGTTCCGTTCTGTGCACGTGGTTATTCTCCATATTGGTTATTTCTGCTGGTTGACCACAGTATAAGTCATTCAGATTCAGAAATGAAGCCTATCATCGAACAAAGCGTACACATCTACCCTTTTCCATATTTTTTAAAGCAACGTGATGTGTGATAGCCACTGCATTCATTTAAATATTACACTAAAAATCATACTTTACCAAAAGTGTTCGTAAAATTATGTCAAAACATTTATCAGTCTAGGTACTACAACAAGAATGTTTCAGGTCAATAAAGCTGTCTAAATTTTCCAAACGCCTGTCAAGAATAGTGAGACATATTTTTATGTGCAGTGTTTGATGTCAAATAAAATAACCTTCAAGTTTGTCATATTTACAAAAAAATCTTTGGAAGCGGATTTCAAAAAAAGTGTTTGGTGTCATTTCAACCAATTATTGTAAAATGTAAAAAAAATTATTTGTAAATTGACATTTATTATTTATAAGTATGCAATTGTTTAAGATTAAACATATATATTTGTATATCGTTACAAATTCTGCAAAGTTCACGATATTTTTGTAAACTTACTGATTTTTATTTTTTGGAAAGGTCTTCCCAAAACGTTTGTCGTAAACGTACAAAATTATTTTACTTTGTAGCCCAACAGTCTTTATTCAGTGCAACAGGCTTAATTGCTATAAAAATAATCTCCATGTCCATAGTATTTACACTCACTTTATACGTTTCACAATTTTTTTTCGCCATTGAGCATACTCCTTCACCAGTAACCTGCGACTTAACCGACATCTTCACAAGCACTGTACGAAATATCCTAATTCCCACATACAAAGAAAATAGCCTGTTTATTTTACAGAGCTTAAGGTAATAATATGTTCTCTTATTTTTTCTGTAAATTACATATTGTAAAACGAAAATACTCTCAAAAATATTGCCGAGAAGTTTTTACAATTTTCTCGGAGAAATTAGGTTCACTGAGATACCGTCCACCGAAAATGCAGTAACCTGTCATAATCTGACGAGAATCGATACACACTAAACAGAAGGCGTTTGTGTGCCTAAGTAGGCACGTTTGTAACCCTAGATATTTGGAATTCCCGGAAATACACGCACCTATTCTGTGTTAGCTGCTTGACCTGCCCGCTGCGCCGAACCTGGTACACTGTGGCGCTCGGACTGCTCTAGTGATCCAACGAAATACGCTAACTAGTTAACCG
Source organism: Medauroidea extradentata (assembly GCA_003012365.1). Classification (NCBI taxonomy): domain Eukaryota; kingdom Metazoa; phylum Arthropoda; class Insecta; order Phasmatodea; family Phasmatidae; genus Medauroidea; species Medauroidea extradentata. The sequence goes on along the minus strand of PNEQ01117521.1, from coordinate 8,622 downwards.
ACATACCAATAGAAAGCTGAAAGAATAAGCAACAGAATTTACTTGACATGTTTTCCACGTAGACGTTTAGTTTTGCTGATAATCGTTGTCGAATTTCCACAACATAGATAAAATAATACATTCCTTCACTTTGTTGTTTTACGGTGTATAGTTAACTTAACATTTTTAGGTACTTCTTAACATATTTATGTAGAACAGAGTTTCTAGATTATTTTGAACTATTTGTTTTAATTGTACGGTAAAAGTTACGCCTCATGGCGGCAGTTTAGTATAACGCTGCACTAACGCGTCACTTATGATTTTGTTGCACGATTTCGATGTGACGCACACGGATTTGAGCGGTAAAGTTTTGATATGTTATTAAGCATGCTCGACTCTGCAAGTGAGCCAAATTTCAGCTTTGGACAAATTTTTTGGAGGTTTTGGCCGAAAATGGTCTTAGATTCCTGGGCTATTATGCGGTGAGTTCGCCGTAGCTGTATCGTTCCTTTTATGAGGCGCTTGCCACGCAGCCTTTCATGTCAAAAATACCGCGCGCTGTGGTTCAGCTGTGAACCAGATAATGTGCGCAGTGACCTGGTATGAGACACGCTGTATAGTGTTACATCGTCGCTGTTGTATCGCTGTGTGCTTGGCTTCAACCACATTTGTTCACGTCCGACCATACTCTTCTCTTATTGGTAGGCCACACAGATGTACTTACTGGCCGCACATGGCGTTCTGAGAGTTTATTATTTGATTCGGCCAACCAGAATGTGGCTTCTGCTTCTATCAATAAACGCCTGTGATTCGCAGGTCGACACTCATAGTGTTTGAATGTTTAATAATATAATGCGAGCGTTAAGGACATTGCCAGTTGGCATTTTCTTTTGGGCTCAAAGAGCATCCAGACAACTGTATGATGACCTCACTTTCACAATTAACGCCTCCTGGATGGCAGCACTGAGCCAGTGAAGCTACTGAGTGCAGAGCCACTCGTGTGGTATCACTGTATCAGCGAATAATTTACTTCTGTATGTTTGTGACAAGCTTCTAGATATTGCATGAGATGTCATTTATAGTACATTTCCCATAGTAATATGTATGGTCTAGTTAGCCATATTTCCGTTTGTATATGGTGTAGCAAGTATATATTTCATCCAATAAAATTTCTGTTTTCTGAGCAATATCTGCAATGCATTAAATATTAGCAGTGTTGTAACGTTTAATTCGAGCAAACTCTTTGTATGAGATAACGAGATCTGCCAGCCATGATAACAAATATATGTTGCTGGATAAATGTTTACACACTTGCTTGCATCACGCAAAATTTGTACACGGCTGACTGTAGCAACCACTTTTATCTGTGAAGAACCGGTTTCTTTACTTCTGCAAATTGTAATGTCCAAGCCGCACATACACACACACACACACACACACACACACACACATACACGCACACACGCACGTGCGCACAGAGATTGTGGTTCGCATAAGAACTTGCTTTTAAAAATAAATTAGGGCGAATGACTTGCATCGTCTCAACTGAAGATTTCGTTGTGAAAAATTTATCCTGCAGAGGTTTTAAGTTTTGCTCATGTTTTGTAAATTTTAGTTGCATCAACCAAGTATTTTTGTCAAAATTATTATAAACGGTTCTCAGTTAGAACTGGTTTTGTTGCGTTTAGTATTCTGCTTAGCAAAGAAAGATTTTGGTTACGAAGTACACTTATGTCTTGCCTAATACAAGCACATATTTGTTAGCAATAGTCTGTGAGGCTGCTGAACTAGTGACTAACATTATCAGTTACAGGAACAATGTATAACAATTTGTTATATTATAAATAACCATCCCGGCATTTACTTGGCGAAAATTGGAAAGTCTACGGAAAACTAGACTATTAAAAAATGCAACCTCGTTGTAGATACAAACTCGAGTAATTGTTATTGTTAATATAGTGGATAGCAAAAAAAAAAGCGTTTTTCCTGCTTCCGTTGTCCTACAACATTTTAGAGCATTCGGAAGACTAAGGAAGTCGTTCATAAGTTTATACATAAATATTGCCACTTACAGAAATGTTCCTTTCATAGCAAAGATGATGTGTTAAAACACTATTAATTATCCTCTTCTCGCCAAGTAGCGAACGGCATATCGTTGGTAGCTGCTGTTTTCTTCCGTCGTTTTCTTTCAGCACACCGGACTAAGCGCCCAACAATCACTGCCGGCTTATTTACCGGCTAAGGTACTTATAGCTTGCATGTCACCCCCCTCACCCTCAGGTGGCTTCTGGCTCTCCTAGTGACACCGTTGAAAGGAGGTGCATACAGATGACTGGAGTTGACGGGCCAATTCGCTGTCCTGTCTTCTTGGAGCGCATCAACCAAGGGCAGCTATCCACCGCACAGGCTTGGAGAAGGAAGGCACTGGAGACACGTGCGTGACTTAGTTCTTGCTTCATAACAGTATTACTGCCATAATCTTCCTGTGCTACAATTGACGCTACGTAACTGTATTCAAATGTCTCACAAGCGTTCAACTTAGAAGCGTCATAGTTACCACCATCACAGGGAAGACGGCAATATGTTTCACATGCAAGGTGGATGTCGATGGATGCAGGAAAAGTACATCTAGTGAAGTAGAATCTAATAAGTATAAATTCCTTGAGTTAAAACACTGCCTTTGGCGTAATGAACAAACATTTGTTAAAATTATTTTACAAAATATTGCATTAAGAAACTATATTGGTTACTAGCTGTCCCGTTGCGGCTTCGCCCGCGTGTACTATAGAAAAGAGTAACTAACTTTTAGTTACGTGTTAATTGATGGTGATACTATATTCTATATTATACTATATTCACTGTTTATCTTTAAAACATCAAATACAAACAGTTTTGTCCAGTCCACTGCGCTAAGCGTACTTTTTTAATTCATCTTTATTTCTCTACAAAACAGCTGCCCGGCATTTAACAGCTAGCGTACTCAATAACAGTGTAAAGAGCGCGCGCAATACGCTTGTATGATGTCATGTAATTCCTATCGCAAAGTCTTGCACAGGATACGAACCCGTAACCCCACCCCTTCCACACCCCAAATTTTATACAATACCTGAGTGAATGCTTAAGGCTTCGATCACAGGAACATACCTACATTGTTTAAACAACAATAGCAATAAAGCTCAAATTGACTCTACTGTTTTTAGGGTTTTTTACCCGGCAATTATTCGAATTTTTCTCGCCGTAAAAACCATCTTTGAACTTCAACGAACATTAAAAAAAAGATAATTGGCCAAATTGGTCCAGGCGTTGTTGAGTTATGCGCTTACCAACACATTTTGCAATTCATTTTTATATTATAGATGAAATAATGACATCTGTGTTCAAGCCTCGTTGTGGGTTGTATTGTATTATTGTCGTGAAGATTTCCGTTCACGGTGTTTTGTTGTTCATTGTTGTTGTAGACTTTGTATATTTTCCTGACGAGTGCCTTTGTTATGCATATAGTATCGTTATTTTATATCTCCATGTTTGAAATATCATTTTAGTAATATTGTAATACATTGATTCTCAGTCAAGTTATATTTCAACATAGACCTATTTTATCTTTCCTTCGCGTGTTTGGCAGCACTTTTATTAATTAGTTCGTCTGACAGTAGCCGTTACTTCCAATAATAGAAAATCTTAAAGAATGATAGCAGGTTAACATTGTTTCAAGCTCTCGGTGAGTTCAGAGTTAAAAATTCATATGTTACATGTTACTGGTTTTACTATGTAGTCTAATTTTCCTAGATAGAAAATAGTATAAGTTTGTCTAGTTCGTTCATTAGTGAGAATATCTTTGGTTGCATAATTAGTTGAAACCGTTATGTATTTTGTCTTGAAAGAAAATACTTAGTATAGTAAACACCGTTCTTAACAAAACTGTGTAACAGTTTCTCGATACCGGCTCTCGTTTAAGACTACAAAAATTATCGTAAAAGCAGTTGAAATGATGTATCATAGCCATAAAGGCGTAGCTTTCAAACCTATCATTCTCAGAAACAAGCCTGTGAACATCTCTCATGAAAGTATTGACTCGTTAGACATTCATAACTATCAGCAATGTAAATCATTTTAGGACTTAAATTACTGGTTGCTAATTTTTATGCTATTTTTTAATCCTTTTCGGATTTGGTTTGCTTCCATGTTCGCCTTGTTTCTTTCGTTACCTTCAGAGTTGCTAAAAAACGGTTATTCCACTCTTGCATCGAGGGACAAATATTGACAAACATGTAAACGGTTTTACCGTAGTGCTTTGTTTTCATTGCGCTGTGAAGTGTTTGAAGTAAATAGTCCTACCTTGTCAAGCGGTAAATTGCCGTCTCACCAAGTGAACTGCTATTGTCAAACAACAACGGCTACACAGGAGCCTGTCGGCGACACAAACATCTGTCCTCCGAGCATTGTAACGTTGTCACCATCCAGTGATCATCGTGACTAATTACTGAAACTAAAGGCGATCGTCACTAAACGTACCATTACTACATACTTTCACGAGATAGCGTTCATTTGTAAGCATTGCTCGTGACGTTTTCCTTGCAATAGAACATTTTTGCTCAAATGTTGTTCATGTAACGGCATTCCAACATCGAAGCTGGCATGCTACAGGAACATTCTAATAACGATTAACAGCTGAGTTACTGGGATGAAAAATTTTATATTAAAAGACAATATTAAACTGTATGAAAACACAAATACTTTATTGTGTTCTTAATTAAAAGTTTTGAAGTTGCCCATTACTTATAATTTTCACGGGAATTGCATACTTGCATAACTCAAATAATTTTCGATATTTGTACGGCCCTTTGACATTCAATTTGTAACTTTGACATACCGTTATGGAATAACAGCCAAGGATTTTTCATGCTAAGAAAATGAACTTATATAGGCCTAATCAGCAGAATTATGGAAGACCTGTGACATCCACTCGGCCGACTTCGTGTACTCTCGGCAATCTTCGGCACGGTGGCAGGCTAGATGTTCGTGTTCTATCATTCCTGTTGCACGTCGGCCATCTTAGACGGGATCGTGAATTTCTACATTTTTCTTTTACCTATAAACCTAAATTCCCAAAACATTCCAAAAAGTATTTTTAAAAATCTAACGAAATGTTTATTATAATAGTTTATATTTTATATTGTAAGACTAATGGCCGATTGCACAGTCAGACTGAGAAAAGCTAAGGTATCTGAGTGAAATGTGACTAACTTTCATTGCAAGACAACACGTGAGTGAAATGTAAGGAAAAACACACGATTCCTTGATGAACCGTCAGACCTTCCCTAACATTTTCTCAAGTTGTATCTCAATCATGGCGGCCATAATAAAGAGGCTTGGCTGTCACATAGGGGATAATAGTATTGTTATTTTAAAATTATTGGTGATATTTTGCACGCGGAACATAATGACTGTGAAAAGCCACGAGCACACTGGTGTTTACAAGGTAGTTTATGTCCGTACGTTAAACATTTTTTCATAAAAAAAAACGGGAGTCGTGTCTTAAAAGCCGTTTTGTTTCCAAACAAATTGGTTGCAAGACCACGCACGTTATAAACAACATCGACAACATATTTTTATTATTGTAATTTTGCATTTCGTCAACTTTGCAGCACGCGAAACACAAAATATAAATTTTCAAAGCACCGCCACATTAGTTTTGTGCCATATGCATGGAAAACAACGTACATTTAATTTAAACTCGTAGGTCAATGCACGAAGAAACATATTTTTTTCTTGACAAGTGTGTGGTAACACTGAAACTCGACTGACATATCTCAACTTCCTCAGCTTTCACACGAGCACTCCTTTGTTACACGTTTACATCAAGCTATCCCTCACTCGACCCTGCAATCCACCCGAAGCTTACAACCCTTCAAAAACATTCCTGATGGTCAATTGTATCTCTTATTTTATCCCGCTCAGTCGTTCACAATTATGGATATTTTTCTAAAACCTACAATGTTATCTCACTCCATGTACCAAAATACCACGGCCTTCGCAAAGCAAGAAACTCACTTGAATAGACTTGCTGATTGGCTCTGGGTTCTGAGAAGTCGTCTAAAAATCAGTGGATCAGTTATTAATTTTCTTATAATTTTTATTAATTTTATTGTAACTTTATGTCTGTTTACCCTTTTTATTATGTAACGTTAAGATTACATGTATTTAGAAGTTTCCATCGATTTAGTGCTTCTCTCGTCATGCCGCTCCGTCACTGAAATATTTACTTCCGTCACTATTAAATTTAAAAGGAAAAAAATAAAAATAAACCTGTCATTATAATATTTAAAAGAACTTGCCTCCTTAGCTAATAATTGCAGGAGTTTCTGACTGCGTTTACAAAGCCGTCCAACGTCTCAAAACTGAAGTATTTATAAATTAATATTTTATTTTTATCTTAAATACATTTTCGTTTACTTTTGCGTTTATCTATTTTACTATTACATTACCAGTAATAAATTTAACTTTTAATTTATTTAGCTTTACAATATGTCGTATTGATTTCGATAATTCGTTAATATTAGAAATCTAGAACCTTAAATTCTCAATGCTTAGAACAGGCTATTAAAAATACGCTTGACTACGAAAGTGCAAAAGAAGGACTATACCTTCCAGCTTAAACGTTTAAATTCGTGTTTGGAAACCAAAGCATATGTCCGTTATTTAGAACATGGCAGCGATAAACAGTTTATGAAAGAGCACGAAACAAAACGAAGCACTATACTATGTAACCAAATCTCAAACAAATGCACATTTGTCCACAGCAGCAATATGAAGTCTTATAAATGTGGTAGGCACAGATACAAAGTCCCCGTGTAGCGGAGAATATAAATGACGAATGTGAAATTGCATTTCCATTAACAGTAAAACCTGAAATGCAAACATTAAAAAATATAAAATTATATATAATAAAAAAACGGAAATCGTGCGAATGTGCGGGTTACATTTGAATGAAATTTCAAGACGTGATTATCCGAGAAGAGCATGCACATAGGGCGGATATGGTTTTCAATAAACTCGTAATTGCCGTTTCCGCAAATATCAGAGCTCGCATTCACGTAGGAAACCTTCGTTTAATTAAGGATAGGTTCTCCGCCGAGAGAGATTCAATCCAGTGAGAGAGGAATTTAATTTTCCGATGTTGAGAGTGGAGAAGATGGCGGCTATTGTTGGTGGCTCATGTGTTCAGCTGAGGCCACTCGCCATTGGTCGATATATCCACTGTACTGTACAGTGGGCCAATTGTATAATGCCGCTGTTTGTCGCAACTTCTGTTTCCGTGTTGTCAAGCGACTGAATAGTTAGGCTTGTATCGAGTCGATTTAGTGTAGCTGATATTCAGTAATATTGTTTCGAATATAAACAGCCAGTTAGACGAGACAATTTTTTTAAATTGAATTCAACACTGATAAAGCGACATCATCTATATAAAGTGTTTACTCTTTGTTGACTCTATAACAACACACGAGAGAATGAATTGTGTTAACTACTGTACGAATAAAAAATGCAATGTTTTTATTCTCCTTGGTTACCTATGTTCTTGAACATTTAATTTGGATAGTAAATTAAAACATGCTTTTATAAAGTCAAGAAACTCTAATTGTTTAATTGATCAATCTCCAAGCTGATGTTTCGCGTACCAATTCTTGGAACGATTTAACAGTAAAATATTTTAAACTAAAATTAACATCATTGTCAAAAGTTTCTCGACTTAAAAATTTAATAATGTTGCTATAATTCATAAGACGAAACGAATGAACATTACCATACATAAACATAATGTTGTGCAACTAAAGAACACGAGTACAGACTGTATGGAAACTCAGGCTAAATAACTAGGCAGGTGAATTCTTGTGTAAAATGGCGACAAATATGAAATGCTACTTATAGTCTGACTCAGCTAATTAGGGAGATATTGAATAAAACCACGACGTTTCGAACATTATTCAGTGTCACTAAGATGTAAAACATACAGCTAACAGCGTAGATGTACTCGTATGAAGCGCGTTCTATTATTGTAAGTTTATGAGGTGTCACAGCCGTCTGCAAGAACAAGGCCGTTAACGTGGTAGGCCTGCAGTACTGCTAGAACCTTGCGGTCCACCATGGCTACAGCGTCTGCTGATTGGACTGTGTGTAGGACAAACCAACCAATAAGGTAGGGTCATTGCCGTGGGAAGGTGTGAAGCTCTGACCTCGCCTGCAGGTCTACCACAGAGAAGACAGCTGACATCTACTACAGACAGCTATAGTACTGGGTCTACCACAGAGAAGACAGCTGACATCTACTACAGACAGCTATAGTACTGGGTCTACCACAGAGAAGACAGCTGACATCTACTACAGACAGCTATAGTACTGGGTCTACCACAGAGAAGACAACTGACATCTACTACAGACAGCTATAGTACTGGGTCTACCACAGAGAAGACAGCTGACATCTACTACAGACAGCTATAGTACTGGGTCTACCACAGAGAAGACAGCTGACATCTACTACAGATAGCTATAGTACTGGGTCTACCACAGAGAAGACCGCTGACATCTACTACAGACAGCTATAGTACTGGGTCTACCACAGAGAAGACAGCTGACATCTACTACAGA
>PNEQ01117513.1:0-17282 GCA_003012365.1 Medauroidea extradentata | reverse complement strand
CAGCAAAATTTTAGCATATCAAAGTACATTGTCAGAGTTATATCCCCAAATAATTGTTCTATATGTTAGGGATCATGTTGGTTATTTAAAATTTAACTTGTCACTTTTCAAGAATGATTTATAACATCTATGACTGTGAATAATTTTATTTGAACTGTATCCAAACAGTCTGATGCATGGTAACTTACTGTACGGAAGGATATCAGTATAAATTTCCATCAAAATCACGCTACTATTTAGGTTTTTCTGTTCTTATGTAAAATTAAAGTAGTATAGCATTAAAACTTTGTCACAACGTATTAATGACCTTAAAATAAAATCGTTAACAAGTGAAAGTCAAGAATAAAATTTCTTGCGAAATGTTAAAGGACCCTAAATAAATAAAAACAACATTCGAATTTTGTTTAACAAAGACACAATCAGACTAACGTGCTGCGTTAAAGTAATAATTTGTAGCAAATTGTGTCCAGCATATTTAGATTATTAAGTGAATCAAATCAGTTGGAGGTAAATTAAATAGATACTTTTTAACTATGAACAACTCTATTACATGAAAATGTTTCTTTGTGCATGCTACATTATGCTAAATACCTTAAAATATCTTTCCACTAGTTACAGAAAAGACAAAATGTTATTTCAAAGCCTGTAAGGAGAAAAATTGCCCGAAGGGCAAAAAAAAATTCCCTGACTGAAAATTTAATCGAAACTCTATCCGCCCGTGGCTTTTCCCGCATGTAAAAGGCGACGCCTCTACCTGGTGCGCTACGTACCTTCATAACAGATATGTCGTAGTGAGGGATTCTGCCAACCAAGTGATAACTTGGATGTACGATTCTTTCAATCACGTTACGTCTGAATCCTCCGAGTATGACATCTGCGCTCCCGAAGTAGATCCTCAAGTCTCGAATTTCGTAGCTGGAAAGAAAATTGTAATGTACACAAGAGTCCGTAAATTGTACACCACATTTTCAACTCGTCATAAATATCTCGCATTTAGAAAAAAAAAAATTAATGAAAACGTACACTGTTGCATTGCAAATAAGGACGCTGCCTGCCTCGAAGTCTTGGCGGAGAAAGAATAGGGTTTTCCATGTCAAATTATGTTCAATGGCACTCGGTCACCTTTTGTGATATTGCTTGCGGACGAAAACCATTTCCTTCGCCTAGAAAAGGAGGATATTGCTACGTAAATGAAATTATTAAAAATAAATTATCAATAGCCATTTTCGCGTGTTTTTTATGTGTAAAAATGCTTCTTTGCCCTGAATTTTAAGGGTATCGAATAAAAAACTGTCGAAAAGATCCATAGCAATGTACGCAGCATCGAGACGAGCAAAAAAGTCAGTGGTGGCATATATGTAACTTTAACCTTTACTGAGCCAGATGGAAAATCACTTACTCCCGCCGAGGCTTCAAGGTAGGCAGTGCACTTAATGTGACTGTTAATACGTGTTTGCTCTGGTCAACTGCATGTTACTCCTATAAAATACACACTACTTTATCCTGTATTGTTACCAGTATGAACTACGGTTGACAAATTTTCGGACAGCGTATTAGGTACCTCCTCTCACTGTGTCACTTAACGGTGTCCGAGTGTCTGGAACAGTTGTAACAAACTGGAACTATAGGTCTAGGGTATCTTCAAACACGGCAACTACAATTCAAGGGGCATTTATCCGTTGTTCGGAGGTAAATACACCAAGCAAACCGAGAATTGAATGCATGGCCTTCAGCGTAGCACCAGGTAATCCACAAGTAGTTCAAGTTCGACGACCTACAAATTGCAAAGAGTGTATAAATTGATCCCTAATGATAGGCCTGTAAGGGAACCGTTTAATCCAAGAGCACATGTAGGGCCTATAAGGCAGTTCAGGATAAAGTGAACATTGAAAAAATCCCTGTTAATGTTCTATTTTCAGTCAATCCGTAGCTTTCCGTGCGTGACGGAAATGGGGGCAAAAATTTACGTGAATACTAGCATAACTTCTGCCGTTGAACGTTTATGCATATAGATTTTGGCCTGATCATAACAGGCTGAATCCTAGATACAGTAGATAGCATTATTTTAAGATAGCACTAAGGCAGAATGAACACATTCCCCAAGAGTTATGAAAAAATAAATTAATGTTTCCAACTGTATACTTACCAAAATGACACCCGCTTAAAACTTAAGATAATGGGCCACGCTACTACAACAAAGACGAGAAATAAAGTTTTAAACCTATGAAAATGTTTATTGTAATATAAATAAATTCTACTGTAAAACGTAATTTTGACAAAAAGATGGACTTACTATTGTCCACAGTGACCGGCAGCCAGCACCCATTCTCTTGAAATAATAGAACCTCCACAGATAAAAGTTTCCACTTGGCCAAGATGACGAAGACGTCTGATAGAAACCTGTCAAGAAGACATTGGAAATACAAACTTGTTTTAAATAAGTTTGATACTGTTGTTTTCAATGAGTTATCCATGCACAAACAGGACCAATTTCAAAAACCTATTATTGAGTAGCAATAATAATAATAATAAAATTTACTATTTGCAGTTTGCAATTGTAAAACACAATTTTTTTCGTATAATGTAATGTTATTTTTGTATTGTTCGCATATTTTAAACGTATAATACCTTGCAATAATTAGTATCAGTCATTCTATCTCAATTCAGGCAGACACAAAATGCGTCCTGTACCATCACGGATAAAAAAAAAAAGCTGATATTAGTTACAATCTCTGGAGAAACGAAAACCCATCACGGAATTCACCTTCTCTTCCCCCTCTCAGAAGCTTTACCACGTTTAACTGATTTAAAATTGTACTCATAATACAGTGTTTAACTGATTTAAAATTGAACTCATATTACCGTGTTTAACAGATTTAAAATTGAAGTCATAATACAGTGTTTTACTGATTTAAAAATTGAACTCATATTAACGTGTTTAACAGATTTAAAATTGAACTCATAATACAGTGTTTAACTGATTTAAAATTGAACTCATAATACAGTGTTTTACTGATTTAAAAATTGAACTCATATTACCGTGTTTAACTGATTTAAAATTGAACTCATATTACCGTGTTTAACAGATTTAAAATTGAACTCATATTACCGTGTTTAACAGATTTAAAATTGAACTCATATTACTGTGTTTAACTGATTTAAAATTGAACTCATATTACCGTGCTTAACTGATATATAATTGAACTCATATTACCGTGTTTAACAGATTTAAAATTGAACTCATAATGCCGTGTTTAACTGATTTAAAATTGAACTCATATTGCCGTGTTTAACTGATTTAAAATTAAACTTATATTTTAAAAATAAAAAAAAAATTCCTAAAATAAGTTTCATTAAAAACGGTTTCAGCAATTCCTTTAATTTCTATGTCGGTATTATATTTAACTTCAAGCGGCTTAGTTTGAATTGTTTCACCTTATTGATAAAGACATGGGAATAAATTAAACTGTTTCTATAAAATTTGTATTTTTCTGGGTTTTGATGGGTTGTCAGTTTATGGAATGGTTGCAGTCCAGCAAACCTAATGCCTTGTAACGTGTAGACCGATATGGTACACGGTAAAAATACTTTTCTTTACCACAACAAAATTTTGTTTAAAAATAACACGCATGTTAAAAATACCACAAATAGCATCACCACTAATATTTCAAAAAGTTATCTTAACAACGCAATTTTAGTTACCACTACTGTAAATTTTAAAGATAAGTTTTCTTTGCCGCAAAGTAACATTGCAATGACTTTTTTTTTTTGCGGCAACGAAAGTGTTTTTACTGTGTACTTTTTCAAATAAAATAGGGAAAAATAAAAAACTACTGAGCATGTAGTTGACAGTATGTAATGTATAGGTAAGTGAAATTTAACGAGACTCTCGGTTTCTATTAATATTTACTGGAGGAAAAAAATTCTAAAATTTAAAAATTTGTTACTGTGGTGTTCCATATACTTTTTAATAGAACGCACTATCTAAAACCTTCTGCCTTTTTTTCCAGGAATCATTTCTAGAAACTTTTAAATGTCATCCTTTATGAGTTGTAAAATGTTATACAGCATTACGGGAAAGGGTGACACACTGTCAATTATTGACCCTAAAATTACATTTTTATTTAAAATTTAAGTTAAAATGCAGGTGAGTGATGTTCTAATATTACATTTAAATAGTAGGCTACTAGATTTTATTTCATAAACCGAAAATTCAGCATAAATTTGTAGTAAAAAATATAGTTCTTTAATGTAGTACGTGATACAGTAATGATAATTTCACATACCTGTGTATAGTATTTATCGTTGATACACGTTACAGTCAAAGACGAATTTCTTAAGCAATAATTACTTAATTTCGGTAACAAGTCGTAGGAGTGCTGGTAGATACAAAATGTTTTCGATTTATTTCAAATTTATCAGAATATCACCCCGAAATGGTTTCATAGTAATGGATACAATTTTTTACTCTTAACTTATTTAACAAAGCTTTCTAAATGTCAGAAAAATTAATTTTAATTCTTGTTAAATATTGTTCTGGCTTGGCTTTCCAAAGTATCACATTAAGCGGCAAAACCAAACTTACTTCAACATAAATATATTGTATTATTTATACTTACAATCTCAAATTGATATTTGCTGTAAAATGCTACAGTAGGTAATTTTTCCTTTCCATAAAATATAAAATTGAAACATTAATGCGAGATTAATTTCAGTTTTATTAGATGCAGCAGTGGTCGAGGAGTTGGATTTCATGCTTCCTACATTACGCCCTGATATTTCGTATGTGGGAAACGTGTCGGGCGTTGCCATTAGCCGGCGAGTTTTCTCGAGAGACTCCTGTTTACTCCACCTCTCTTATTCCGTCTCTACTTCACACTCCCCTCCACTCATCTAGTATTCTTCTGGCTGGACGGGCGACAGTCATGATTCGTTAGCCGATCAGCTGGCCCAGCCTTCACACCGACCTTCTCTCTCACACACTGTGACCCTGATAGAAGGCGAGAAACACGCTGTGATTTTCATTTTCATATAGATTTCATAGATTTAGCATAACTTTAAAAGCTGAGTAGTTTTTGGGACTTGTTCATAACAATAATGATGATAATAGGATAAAATACATCAATGAAGGAATTGTTAAGGCTGTTTTTTTTAACAACTCGAAACAAATTGGTCTTATTTTCCGTTCATTGTTTTTATTATAAATAATTAAAAGAGACTAATGTATTTGAAATTCTTACCTGATAAGGGAACTTCTCTATCGAAGCCGTTGTTCCATTATAAATTTTGCTGCTAATACTCGAATCAGTGGCACCTGTAAAAATATTAACATCCTTCTTCATTGACATTAAGAATATCGTAGTCAGTATTAACCCTTAAAAATGCTCACAGGGAAATGAATCTCACTTTTTATTTACAATCTGCTCATGACTGGATTTATTTACTTGGACATACTCCATTGCGAAATAAATGACTGTCAAAAGAAAACTAAAATTAAGACAAAAAACATAAATAAGAAGAGTGTGCTTTAGTCCTCATGATACATACACAACATGAAAATCCAAAACTGGAATTTGGTCAGATAAAACAAGGAACAAACAGAAAATAAAAGAAATAACATAAATATAAAAATAGCTAAGTTGACATGCGACACAATGATGAGACGAAACAAAAACACAAACAGAAATACAGCAAACAACACAACGATGAGACTAAACAAAACACAAAGCTGTATTTCTGTTTGTGTTTTTGTTTCGTCTCATCATTGTGTCGCATGTCAACTTAGCTATTTTTATATTTATGTTATTTCTTTTATTTTCTGTTTGTTCCTTGTTTTATCTGACCAAATTCCAGTTTTGGATTTTCATGTTGTGTATGTATCCTGATGACTAAAGCATACTCTGCTTATTTATGTTTTCTTGTCTTAATTTTAGTTTTCTTTTGACAGTCATTTATTTCGCAATGGAGTATGTCCAAGTAAATAAATCCAGTCATGCACTCCCATTGCACAGTTCTTTCAAAAATCTGCTAATGCTTTTCAGTGTGCATATTTTTTTTGTTATTTATATGAAAGATTTTTTTTCATTATTTTCTCTTTAAATAATTTGATAATTCACTTAGAATAAAATATGAGTCGTATGACTATTTTTATATAACTTTGAAATAGGTGTTACATACTTAAAAAAATTAGGTTAAAAACCTGCCAATATTATATTGTGCTAGTTAGTTCATGTGTAAGTTAAGTAGTAAAGTTTCTTATTAACCTGTCTCAAACCGAAAACCGTACGATGTAATTCAAGAAATGTATACAATTTGTATTATATTATGATGCTTCATTATGTTAATTTGTGAGAATCTTCAAAAAAGGTCATATCAAGTATAAAATTTCAGTTGCATAGCTTATTTAGTTATCTTGTTGGTAGATCTTGCAGAGAAAATATTTTTGGCCCACAAAAAATAAATATGTTTAATACATCTGAGCAAAGAGAACTCGGTTAAACTTTAGTTTTTATTTAGATAATTGGACTATTTTTATGAGGAACTGTACAACCTGCAACGCCACATCTAGCTCACAATGTTTCATCTGAAGTTGTTACCAACTTACCAGAACTAGCCGAGACGATTGCGAACAACAACGCTATGCACCACATTCTGGCGTGTATACGGACAGACGTCAACTAGTGATCTACAGATAGGCATTAGTAATTTAAATGTTGGTTATCAGCTACTTGCCTATTTTATACAGATTTTGAATAATTGACTCTCGTTATCTTTAAATAATCGCGACAGCCCAAAGTAGTCCAGATAATGGAGTTACGTAAAGTGGTATGCTTAGAAAATTTTTATTTAAACACAAATGCAGACTTTTTTGTTTGGGAATTTTTAGTTTTGTGCGTGTACAGTTCCACAATTAAATACATTTAACTAATATAAGTAGTAATATTCTTATACCTGCTTCGTAAATTGTATTCTGCAGGTAATTCGTTACGACGCTATCTGACTGTTCGTATTTGTTTTTCGTAAGTTTCAGGCCCCGGGCGGAAAGAGCGACACAACCACGGCTCGGTTTCAGTCGCCATATTGAATTTTATTGTTTTTGTTTATTTTATTTCTAGTAAGAAAAACTATAAATATGCTCTTATATCTCAAATTCTATTTACATTTCGCTACAGTAGAGACCTTGCGATCAGATTGTTAACTTATAATTGCGCCGCAATCTGTGTGGCATTTTTTTTATATTCATAATTTGCCCGACTGATTGCGGCTTGACTATACATTACTAAATCAATTGCTAAGATTATTTCTGTAGCACAAAGTATATAGAATTTGCGGTATTGTGGCCGATTTAACATTTTTCATTTTTCTTCTCAGAATTAAAAAAAAAAAAAAACGAAAAATATTAAAATTCAATAGGGCGACTGAGAAACCGAGCTTAATCACCACTACTCGCAAGTAAGTTGTCGGCTTGTATTATTTGTACGTTCGGAGGTGATAATATGATTCAACTGCGTGAAAATATACAAAGATAAGGAACAATATTCAAAAACTAGATAGACGATTTTTTAAGTTTTTCGTTTGCCTAATTCAAAATTACTGCGGTAATTTCAGAACGCAATGCACATTTTTGTGAGGAAGGTATATTCGTCTATCTTTGCACAGTTACAGAAACTTTGAATCATTTCCGTTTGTTACCACACCTGCGTTTTTATCAGAGAAAAACATTTTCAAGCAGATATGGATGTTTGATATCGTGTATTAATTGCGTGTCAGATAGACTGAACAACCGGAAACTGGCTCTCGTAAATTCATGCAATGCTACGTTATCTAAATAGTGTTACAAGTTTTTTTTATTTAAGTGATAAGATATATGTATGGTCAAATTATTCTCACGATAAAAATATACGAGTTACACAATTTTCTTACTTGTTCAGAGAAGTTAACTGAGAAAATAACACAACTTTATGAATCAACTATAAAATTCCTATGAATCCATAAATTTCCGTTTGCAGATGTGTGGTTTTACTTTTTAACTGAACACGAATGATAATATTCTTTTGCGTCCAATAAATTCATATTTTTAAAAATGGTTATTTGTGTAAATATATGTTTAATAAACGACTGTCTTTATAGGAAGAATACTAAAATGTAAACATGAACGGCGTTGGAGACGGTGCATATAGGCACAGATAACAAATAAATTTGCACAACGTAATCTGCGTACACATTTCTGTAGTATTCACAGAGTTCACGAAACTCTGACGATACTTAATTAGTTCCCAATCTCCTACTATTCTGTCTAAGTAGCCTGATTTATAGTTACTGGATAGGTATACGTAACCTTATATCTCAAAATCTCTCATACAACAAAGGAACAATTCGAGAGGTGATTCCTCAACGAAAAATAGGTAAGGTTAGGCTATACAGGTTATCTCTGAATAACGTTTAAAGTTCTTAGTTACGTTGTAGAGGATGCGAAGGTGGGTAACATCATGCGTTATCTTCGGGTCGCAAATGCTGAGAAATACCTGAAAACCGGCACACAAACTGTGGCCTATGAGGTTCGTAATCTGTATTGACAAAACTACAAACTGAAGTCTGCGATAAGTACCAACGTGTCAGTTGGAATGATCTATCAGTCCGGGGCGGCAGAGAAGGTGCATCTGTCGCTTCCTTTCAAGGCGGTTCTGGTTCGATGACCGGTAGGGTCGCTCCGAGGATCTCACATATGCGACTTGTGTGTGATGATACTAAACGTAGACGGGATATCACGAGGCGAGTTTCATAATCTCCGGTCGACCTCATTTATTTGTTATCGCGGTACGTAGACACCTACGTAGGTCTACTGCTGCCGTCAAACTTGCAACGTTGCACTAGCTGTGCTTCTAGCTGTTGTTACATGCACATGTGCCAAGTTAGCAGGTCGATTTCGCGAACTGTTCCAGTTGTTGCTATTTCAGCGCAGAACGCAATCCTCACGGATCACACATTTTGGGTCGACTTACTGGTACTTCCCAGCCAATCCAACCCTAAGTGTACTGTATAATTTTGGTCGACTTCGCATTCCCAACAACGTGACTAAAATCTGGAAAAGTTATTCAGAAACTAACTTATATATATATGTATATATATATATATATATATATATATATAAGTATATAAATTATTTATTTGTCTGCCGTCGAATGGTAGACAAGGTAAAGTATTATTTTGTTCTATTTGTGACACGTTGAGCAGGTAATAAGATCTCTTTTACTGGGCTCGTTCTACGATTGACTGTGTGTACAATATGTGGCTTGTCATAACATGGGCTGACCGATGTAAGGATTTCGTACGGTGGACCAAGTGTAGAGACATTCATCTGTGTCTTAAGTTGGATCAAGTGTAGAGTTCAGCTGGGACCTACTCAAGATGACCAAAGAGTAGATGCCGTATCTGATCCAAGTCCAGCTAGTCCCAGCGGCTGCATTAATAACGCGTGTTTTCGGCAGGGTGTGTGTGTGTGTGTGCGGGGAAAACAACAATCAAGAGTTCTGCTGTTTGGAACTGTAGCTCTCTCTCTCTCTCTCTCTCTCTCTCTCTCTCTCTCTGACATTGCGGCCTGTCAATCTCTGCTATTTCCGCGGCCCTCCTTATACAGAGCTGTAGCCGTCATGGTTACTATTGACGCCCGAGTGACCGTTGAAGCGACTGAAGGCTTTCCGTATGTATCTGACCTTTCTTCGAAGTGGCTGCTTCGACTAATCGGTTGACGAAACGATAACCTTCACTGGGAACAAGTATATGATAAAAATAAAATTTTGAGGACTAACTATATCCCTGAGGCAGTTATAGTTTGTTACCATAGTAGATGTAGGTATAGGTCATTTTGGATAAAGTGAGCACTAAAAATTTAACATTTGAATATTATCACTAGCCGTTACTGCATATAATTTAACTTTAGCTCTAGTTGCTTTACTGCTTGTATGGTTGGCAGCGAAAATACTCAACATAGTTCCGTGTATTTACCTTTTTAAATACAGCTATACTGAATCAAAAACCACCGAAATCGACACTATTGTATTTTATATAATTAATAAACTTTTTTAATCAAACTACGTAGGTTCCTACTGACTGCGCAATATATCTTACAAGCGCAGACATCAAGTGACGTGTCCAGATAGGTTAGACATTTTCCGTCGTTAGCCGTTAAGCGCGGAGAGATACGAATTGGCTGAAAATATAGCCTTAGCAGGTGCTCACGTTATCCCGAACCGTCTATAAGATAATATTTCTACTTCAGGTGAGCGGACAGTAACTCGAGTAAAAATTTTCGAACGTACGAAAAGTCACCTGACTGGCTTCTCGATCGACTCCTGGTTAACCTTCTCATTAGCAACGTAAGCTAATGTTAACGGACAAAACTAGCCAACACGTGCGTAAGAAAATAGTACATGACCTAAACAATCTGAATGCATAGTGTTATAAATATCAGAGAAATAAGCACGGAACGAATATTTTATCGAACATAATTAAAATAATATGTGTAAATATTTTAGAAACTAAAAAAAAAAAAAAAAAAAAAAAAAAAATGCCGGGTGGTTTATTTTTTTCGCCCAACTTAAAAAGTTGAATGGCTGCCAGCCGTTTAAAGATAACTGGTTATCGAAATAACCTGTCACGGAACAGAGAAAAAATTACTTTACTCCAGTTAATGACTTATTTTAACCATATTTGTTGGTTGTAGCAGGTTAGCCGTTTCCCTTTTTTTGGTACGCACAACTGTAGAACGTTTTTATAATACTTTTACGTACAAAAACCGCAAAACAATGCACCTATAATTTCAAATTGTGAACGCTTATTTGGAACGTGGTTCTAGGCCACTTCCAAACGTCTTGTTTGTTATTAGAAAGACTGCTCTATCACCAAATTTCCTCTCAGATTTGTAAGATACGTTACTACAAGACTGCTCTTCAATAACAACGCTATTGCGAGCAAAAATAGCTAAATTAACATTCTATACAATAAGACAAAAAAACTATGGCAGTGACAGTAACATCTCGCATATTCGATGCCGTCTTGACAACCATCAGTGAAGCAATGCAGGCTAGCCAACCTACCCAACTGATGTTTCCTGATCGAAGGCAGGGTTGTCGAGAATTGCGAAAATAATTTGTTAAATTAACACGTCCACGGGACAATTTACAGAGTTACACACATATATACACATCAACTGCGTTGAAATTTGCTACATGCAATCTGCTTTAAGGAAATATTTTTGGGCCAACGTTTTAAGTCCCATAGAAAATATTTATCTATGAAAGTGTATCGCAAGTTCAACACACTATGAGAAGAGGCGATGTAATTCTCACAAAGCATAGCAGTCATGCCCTTATGGGTCCTTGGTTTCCGCTCCTGAAACGCGATAAATAACATCCGGCAGTTAGGCTTATTAGCTCAACTAATCTCAAGTGTCTGCTTATATCTCTGTACTACGCTGGTAACAAGTTGTATCTGTTTCTTCAATGATGATTCGAGCCACAGTTTTACGGCGAAAAGATTTTTATATCAATTGGTTTTAATGTCTTATGTGCGCACCTGCAGCTCTGCTTCGTGGTCTGTGATTGTATGTTTTAACTCTCATTTGTTTTTGAGTTTCTATAGGCATATCACAGACGTATGGTACCACTATTTTCTTTTTCTTATTGGTCCAGTCAAATAAGAGACATGTCTGATCAAAGACACGCTGCCAATAACCATGAAGCATAACTCTCGAAGTGCATGTAAGGCGTTGAAACAAAATGGTACAAAATTATTTCTCGACAAAATCACAGACTAGATAGTAATGCAGAGGCGAAATGACGTAGCGGCTCGTTTGATACGGGCCAACTTGGCCGCTCATTGGCTGCCCGAGGCTGTTGATGCCAGCCCGTTGTCTGTTTGGCTCCTGCACGTTACGGCAGGTTTCCTATTGGCCTGGCTACCGGATAGCAGGGTGACCGCCCTTCGCTGACTGGCCGTAGGCTTATCCGCCATGTTGCTGGCCAGGGAAGCCATTTTGCTGGCGTGTGTGACTGGGTTCGCTGTCCTGCCGACTATTTCACTTCTGTAGTCCTACATATTCTGTGACAAAATCGTGGCTCTTATGATAAATCCTTTACATGAGTCAATTATTTACTACATAAAAAAAAATTAGTTTTACGGGCTATCGAACAGCTTTATAATTCACGGAGGGAGACAGAAAAAGTGTCGGAATGGCCCTTTTTAGTGAAGAGTCCCAGCAGTCTCCTGAATTAACCCATTTATTCACTGCGTCCACGAACGAGGACGTGATGCAAGTTGGAGACATTTATGATTAGAACTGCACATAGTATGAAATCTGTGCTCAATAGAACACGCGTTGTCTCTTGTAGGGGACCTGGTTGGTGTATTCTCGTGCCAACCTGGGGTCCGCGGTGGCCGAAGGGTCAGGTCTCTCGCCTCCCACCAAGACGATCCGTGATCGATTCCCTGCGGGGTCGGTCCCCGGATTTTCGCGCGTGGGAATCGTGCCGGACGATGCCGCTGGTCGGCGAGTTTTCTCGCGGATCTCCCGTTTTCCCCGCCCATTCATTCCGGCGCTGCTCCATACTAACATCATATCACCCCTCACCAGCGCTAAAAGACTTCAATGTTAATCGTTGACCAAAATCTCTTACTCACTCACTCGTGCCAACCTGTTTTATTAATTCTGACGAAAACATGGCACCCAGCGCAAAGACACAGCATTGGTTGCGATAAGCAAGCAGGACAGAGGTACAGTGGGTAAAAAATGTAACACGGCTGCAACACACGAACTAAAAAATAATTGCGTGACCCAAATGGGTTAAAAAAAAAAAAAAACCCCCGCCTGCAGGGCCGAACTCAGAATAGATAGCCTGGACTCGAATCTCAGGTCCTCGCAAATAAGACCATTGTTTTAACTGCTGCTCCAACGGGCGAGAGGTTCAACTGTAACACATCTGACACGCGCTCATGGGGTTCCGTGTTACATACATACCCTGGTAATCCTGATTGATATCATCCGTGATTACCATAAATCGCTCCAGGTGAATGCTGGGATTGCTTCCTTAACAAAGACAAAAGACGATTACTTTCCTAATTGCTGTTTTACTCGTTGCACGGAAGAAAATTCCATGATTGCCTTGAAGCAATTTGAAACAATTGAAGCAGTGAAACAATTTTTTTTGGTAATTTATTCTACTTATTTTCAAATAATGGTAAATATTTGAAGCCAGCGAATACTTTATAAAAAATTCGGCAGGAGTAACAAATAACCCGACAGTGTAGTATGATCAAATCTAAGAGAGGAAATGAAAAAAATTACCTACTCCCAAAACGTTATTATTTTCAATATTTGAGTTTTATGGAAATAAAAAATGAGGCAGTTGAAGTAAATTTCGTAAAATTCAACAGAGAGGTCAGAACATGACCTAATATATTTCCAACTGATCGCGATTTCGCTGATATTTCCAGTTTTTTACATTTGTGTAGCCATCCTGTATTATGTGAAGCGACTTAGTTTAGGGGAAGACGGACGCCAATTGTTCGTCTTGCCCATAGAGGCAATGAAGCACATGTTGAACAAGTAAGAGTCGTCCTTAAAGCCCACGGCTGATCGCGGTTGTTGTAGTCCAATAGCACGCAAACTAGATATATAACTATATGTGATTATTGCATGTGTCTACAGCCGAAGTATTGAACTACAGAACGGCAGGATGTATTTTTACCCTTTGCCTCCAGAAGACCGCGCGCCTGTTACCTAAAATGCCATATTCTTAGCCATTTTTACTTTGCTTCCTCTGTACTGACATGTGATAGAACTAACGTAAGAAGTGGTGTCTACACGTATTAGTTATTTTACATTTTCTATTGTGAGAGATTTTGGTCAGGACTTGAGAATGAGTGATATTCACAATCTTGAATTTTTGTATTTTGTTTCATAACGTTTCTTCTGGGTAAAATTTTGAATTTTAACGTAATTGCGGGATAGAATACATATTGAGAATTTTAGACACCTTGAGAATTTCAGACACCATAAATCTTTATTTTCCGTCACTGTTGTTACTGATCGAATTGCAATTAAGAATGTAATAGAAAATTTTCTAACTGCAATTCGATCTGTAACATTAGTAAAAAAATATATTTATGGTGTATAAAATTCTATCAGTATGTATTATATTCCGTTGTTAGGTTAAAGGTCAAAGAACTTACCCAAAAGAAAAGTTATGACACAAAATACAATATATTCAAAATGGTGACTATCACACTCTCTTAACGAGGTCTTCAGAACTGGTCAGGGGGGACATGTATTAAGTATGGAGCAGTGCCGGATTGAAGTAGAGGGGGAAACGGAAGATCCCCGAGACAACCTGTTGACCAACAGCATCGTCTGGCACGATTTCCACATGCGAAAAACCGGGGACCGACCCCGCCGAAAATCGAACCCGGAGACAAATCGTCTGGCCACTCTGCCACCGCGGGCCCTGCGTTTTCTGGAAAGAAACTATGTTCCGAGGGCAGTTATTTACAGACATAAGGATATACACGCAAACACTGATTGTCGGAGCCTCATATTAAATTTTGCCGCTAAACTAAATGTATATATGCCTTTCCGAGCGATTATCAGGTGAAAACGCGAGGATGTTTTCTTAACACTAACCGTAGACACTTACCTGTCGTTCCTGTGTTATTCCCGCTAAACTAAATGTATATATGCATTTCCGAGCGATTATCAGGTGAAAACGCGAGGATGTTTTCTTAACACTAACCGTAGACACTTACCTGTCGTTCCTATGTTATTGCCGCTAAACTAAATGTATATATGCCTTTCCGAGCGATTATCAGGTGAAAACGCGAGGATGTTTTCTTAACACTAACCACAGACACTTACCTGTCGTTCCTATGTTATTGCCGTTAAACTAAATGTATGTATGCCTTTCCGAGCGATTATCAGGTGAAAACGCGAGGATGTTTTCTTAACACTAACCACAGACACTTACCTGTCGTTCCTATGTTATTGCCGCTAAACTAAATGTATATATGCCTTTCCGAGCGATTATCAGGTGAAAACGCGAGGATGTTTTCTTAACACTAACCGTAGACACTTACACGTCGTTCCTATGTTATTGCCGCTAAACTAAATGTATATATGCCTTTCCGAGCGATTATCAGGTGAAAACGCGAGGATGTTTTCTTAACACTAACCATAGACACTTACCTGTCGTTCCTATGTTATCTATTCCGTCTATTCCGTCTGTTCCGTATCTGATGTCGCTGTCAATAAGACTTTAAAGCCACTTGTTCCTATTTAAGCTGGTTTGGCTAGTTTAATGTTAAAAATCCTGAAAGGGAGAATACATAGCAAAACCGTTACGTAGACATGTTGGAAATCGTTTGTACTATGTAATCAATTTTTTTCATAACATGCGTTTCTGTAATTTTTGTTAATTATCGACTTAATTTTAATTTCTTAACGTTGATAATTTGCCAAAACTATAAAAACTTGTGTTTTGAAAAAAAAAATTATGCTCGATAGTACAAACAATTTCCAAAATTTATGTGTTACGGTTTTGCGATAACTGCAACCTTTCAAGATTAAAAAAAAACCTACTAAAATACCATAAATAGGGAATCGTAGGCGTAAGTCTTACACCTAGAAAGTTCGCGGTGGTCGAATGATCAGAACATTCGCCTCCCACCAAGGCGATCCGAGTTCGTTTCCCCGCAGTGTCAGTCCCAGAATTTTCGCACGTGGGAATCGTATCGGACGATGCCTTTGGCCGGCGGGATTTTCTCAGGGATCTCCCGTTTCTTCCGCCCTTCATTTGGGCGCTGCTCCACACCCAATTCATGTCGCCCTTCATCAGCGCTAAAGAACCTCAATATTAAAGCGCTGACCAAAATACCTCTCACTCACACCGAGACGTTTTTACGTTAGTGTAAAGTCAATGATGTTTTTATTTTTGGATGACCAGTTCTAATGGGCAGTAAAGTAAAGTTGATGTTAGCTCTGTGTGCATATGAAAGGACGTCAACTAGTTAGCAAAGGATAACAACGAGAATGCCCTTTGGAAAAAACTAATAATCCTAGGAGCCAGCTGGCGCACTAGGGATATTTGTGGCGAAGCTTGAAATTGATGAATAGTGTTAATAATGCCGAGTGGCAGCTTCCATCCCTCTTCTATTTCTCGACAAAAAGAAATCACAATGCCGCGGAGGATGCCCAAATGTACGGCTGCGAGATGCGGCCCGCGATAGAACTGGATATGCCCTGAGGTAGCATCTTCACAAAGACATGGACGAGCTCTGCGGCTCGGAGCTGAGCGTCGGCCAGAGATGTGGATCATATCTGGCGGCGTTCCACATCAACGTGATCCAGCAGCGAGAAGTACACGAGAGATGCACACGTTTTAAAGAGTTAGTGGACGTTAGCTTTTTTTTTATGTTTGAGACACGGAAACGTTGGAGGCAATAAGTCGCCTGTGAGGGCGAAGGGCTAAACTAGCGTGTAGTGTTTTCGTACAATGTTCATTTCAACGGGACTTCTAGCGAGGACCCTGTTATTTTATTTGTGTAAAGTTAGCGGCAAAGTCCAATGAGGACTTCTGTGGTTTTGTTTTACGATTACGGTTGATATTTCCTCAACTACAGCAACGTGAAAAAATTCATTTTTTTAGCACTTTCGCGGAGCTTGATAATAATGTTTTCGATTGGCGGACGGCGTTTTTAAAACAATAGACACACAGTTTGAAGTATACATTATTTTCATAGATAAACGCATTGGAATAATGTTTAATAGTTATTTACGAAAAAGTAATTTCCGTACCATGCTACAGTACGGCACAAGCACCAGGCCCACCAATTCTGCCGCTAAACATTGTTGCAGCATTTGAAACTATGCTTCTGTATTTTTGTTTTCTAAATGTCACAGTAGTGTAGTATAGTTCCTTCTATTGCAGGAGCCTTGGAGCCGGATCCCGGATCTGTTCAGCATGTGTCTCGTAATTATTTGTGTACGGTCTACCCACCATCTTGGTTAATGTCCGTTGTCTTGATACCTATTACTCTCATTGGCTCCACCATCCATCTTGTTTTCTTTTTTTAATTACTTATATAGTTGCCCTCAAGATAGGGCTGCCAGTAGTTACTGATCGTCTTCTAGATGGCGTTGATTACTAAGACTTTGGTGCTGAGTCTTTCCACCAGAAGAGCTAGTAGCTATACCAGTCGTATTGGTTCTAGTGTCGTCTGCTAGATAGCGTTGA
>PNEQ01117505.1:21495-55120 GCA_003012365.1 Medauroidea extradentata | reverse complement strand
TGTTAATATCTAGAATTTATTACTGTTTTTAAACGAAATAGCATTTATGACTTAATCACTTTTGGCAGTATACCGACGATATATCAGCTGATATTGTAGAGGAACCTGAGTGGAAAGCGAACTGCAATTTTACCCCTTTTAAAGACTACATGTAAATTGCACTAATGCGATCTGCCTTGTAGTTTTTGTGTGTCAGAATTGAACGTTTGCACGCAGCTTTTAACGGAATTCGAGCCCAGAACCTCCCGGAATTTAGACCTGAGTGACAAACAACTGCGTCACGTAACGTCGAAATAATTAATGAAAATAAAATTTATTGAAAAAAAATATATATATATATATATATATATATATATATATATATATATATATATATATATATATAACTGTGTCCTGGGCTCATAGAGGTTGTACAACACCACGTCTCGATAGGTTACTGTAGTGTAACTCCTGTATAAGTTGTTTCTCGCTGCTCGTTCCTGCTTTTCGGATCGTCTGCCTTGATTATTGACCAACTAAGTTTTATTCTAAATAATCACGTTTCTTACAAATAAAAAAATATATACATATTTTTTTTTTAAATATTTACGTAAGCATCTCTCTGACGCGAACACCACCTCAATATCGCTACTGGTTAGATAGATATCGTGGGTTGATGGAAAACAAATTTAGTGTTTTTTCACCCTTTTGGGTGTCGAATTTCGAAATATTTTAAATTTACATCGCAGACATTTGTATAAGTATCCAACTGAAGTGTAAATCACATCGCTAGCCCGTTCAGTCGAACCAAAATCGATCATTCACTAAAAAAACACATTTCCCCTGTACAGTATTGAGAAATCGAATTACGAAAAATCTGAAAACCGTTTTGCGATCATATCTGTAATCATCATCCTGAAGCAAAAATTAATTGTATATCTCGACGGGTTCGATAGATATCGAGGATTTATGTAAAACACGTTCAAGGTCTTTTCACCACTTAAGAGAGAAAATTTCGAAAAACCCTTGAATCACGTATTAGAATACTTTATTGGTATCTCGTGGATGTAAAACACACAACATTAGCCCGCTGGGTTCAAGATATATCGACGATTAATTGAAAACGCTTTTCACCACTTTTCACCTCTTTTCAACTTAGGTGGCGAATTTCGAAAATTCCTGAAATTACTTTTTAGGTATTTGAGTAAGAATCAATCCTAAACAAAAATCACGTCTCTATATAAAAAAAACTATGGGATCGATATATATCGAATGTGAGTCGAAAACTCATATTACCCCTTTTTTAACCAGTTTAGGGCCGAATTCGGAAAATGTATTTTAAATGGTACTTAGGATATTTACAAAAGCACCAATTTAAAGCAAAGAGTACTTCGATATCTCGATTGATTCGATAGATATGGAAGGATAATCGAAAACACATTTCATGTATTTTCACCCCTTTAAATAAAGAATTTCGAAACGATTTTGAGTCCTGACATAGACATTTGTAAAAGTAAATAATTAAAGTTAAAATCACGACGATAGCCAATTGTATTTCAAAGATAAAGACGATTCATTAAAAACACATTTTGCCCCTTTTTACTGCCTGGGGGTCGAATTTCAAAAAAACCTAAAACTACTTTTTGGGTATTTACGTAAGCAATATTTTGAAGTGAATATCAACTCTCTATCCCGAAGGGTTCGATAGATACCGATAGTTGATTGGAAACACATTTAAGGTCTTTTCAGCCCCTTAAAAGTTGAACTTCGAAAAATCCTTAAATTTGCTAATATGCATTTTTACAAGTGTCCTATTAAAGTAAAAATCACGATGATAGGCCGTCGGGTTCGAGCTCTATCGACGTTTCTTCGGAAACACATTTCACCCCTTTTCACCCCCTTAGGGGTCGAATTTCGAAAAATCCCCCCTTAGTGCTCGCCTACGACCTGAAGGGAACCCCCACAAAAAATTTCACGATTCTAGGTCCAGTGGTTTGGGCTGCAGTTTGATATGTCAGTCAGTCAGTCAGTCAGTCAATCAATCAGTCACCTTTCATTTTTATATATATAGATTATATGCAGTAACGGCTAGTGATATTTTTCAAATGTAAATTTTTTATTGCTCACTTTATCCCGAACAACCTATACCGTGGGCGTGTCTAGAAATACTTTTAAAGGAAGTTTTGAACTGTTACCTTGAAGACAGTCAGTGTTAATATTGTGGTAACACTGATATTGTACGCTTTGTCTTTATATAGGTCCGTAATTATTTACTTAATTTAAAATGTAATTTTGCAGCATACTTCATAGTTTAGCTAGAATTTAATTGTATCTTTAGCATCACCCAAGCACATATTGTTGTTTTATATTGAAAGTTACAATTTTATTTTAAAATAATTTAATAATGTAAGTTTAGTAAGGAAAGTTATCAGACATTAAGCATTTTATCCACAAGTGTTATTTTGAACTCGAGTATAGTTATCTTTCTTCTATAGCGGCTATATGAACTTTAGTGCTAAATGATCTGTGTCTACAGATTATCCTGTGTGTTACGACTTCCATCTAGCAAGTTTTAACTGGCGAAATATCTCTCTGCACTTCAAACATGTCAGTTCAGCGTAACTTACGACGACGTAGAAACAAGACTGCACATCATAAGTTCACAGCATGCGACTGAGAGATGTATTAGATACTAGGAGTGTTTGAAGTGCAGACGTAAATATAAGAACCCACATGCTACTCTAGTTAGCTGGAACCTGTGGTGTTCAAGATTGCTGCCCTGCCTACACTCCTGTTTCAACATCTGTTACAAGTAATGTCGTCTTCAAGCGTGAATATGTCGCTGTTTTGCCAGAAATTCATGTAACGCACTAACTGAAGAATTAATCATTAGCGCGTCACCCCACATTTAGTTTCAAAACTAGCCGTAGTATTATTCATATTAAGAAACCGAAATACATTTTGTTGATTACTAATGCTGAAGGAAGGGGTGATAAGATAGAATGGAAATTTAGTTTGAAGTTCCGTAAAATTCAGATTTTTAAGTATCAACCAAAAATTGTAATTAAGTATTTAATTAATTGGAATTTCCATCTAATAAAGCAGTGTGAAAGCGAACTTGTTTTTCGTCGGAGTTATTTCTTTTAGTTATTTGTATTGTAATTATTTTCTTACAAAAATTGTTTGTCTTGGTTTGTTTTTTCTCTCTTAGTTGGCTGCGAGTTCCTTTTATGCCTTACCTCCTCTTCTTCTTGTTTCCTCCTGTATACATATACACGCTATCATCCCTCCTCCCTTCCATCTCGCCACGATATTTATCGGTGGTTAAAGTTCTTGAATGCTGACAGAATAAATTTCATTATTGAATCTGCTGGTTTTTTAATGTTACGTGGACTACAATGCGAAATTTTATAAATGTAAAAACATTTTAATCTTAATGTTGGGTTGCGTTTTAATGTCGACGTAACAAGACGGATCCATGAAACGATTCTCTTAATAGACGAAGGGAATATATATTTGTATTTAATTCTGTCTAACGTGTCATGTCGGGAAGAAAGCTATATGTAGCACGTTTATTCTCTTCCGGCGTACTTTGGGTAGCTACGGAACGTTCCTTTACTTAAGCTGTAAATATTCAGTTGTATTTATCTACCATATGATACCCAAGTGGCGATGTCAGAAACTCGGACACTAAACGGCAGCATAGTTCCAGCATCTCGTTCAGTACGAAATTCACTGTGTCTGCCCAGAACTTACCGGGTTGGATTTGCATTACGAATAGTGTAGTATAAAACCAGTTCAATGTCGTAAAGTTTTCTCGGTGACAAAAAACTTTTCTGAGCTTTAGCTTTGTGGAAGCATTTTCCGCTTTATTTTTCTTCGTTATTGTTGAACTGGAAAATATTTTCATTGATTCTATGCGGAGTGAAAACAGTACATTAGTTGTACTGGCGTTATCGGCTTAAGAAAGTAGTCTTAGTCTGGTGCAGTGTCATGCGTTTTTTACGTGAACCTGCTAAACATGTTCACAGTATATTTATTAAAAGAACGCTCAGTTCAAATAATGTTTCTATGTTTTTTTCTTCATACAGCGCGCCTGTTGCAAACGTGTTTTTGGCGGCCCCTCAAATGGTTAAAACCAGTTTTTTCCGTGACTACTGTACCTGGAAAAATATCAACCTGATTCACAAAACATAAAACAGAAGTTTTTCTTTAGCTCCGAACTTTTCTCAAATACTGTCACCGTTTTATCCCATTAAAAAAAAAACTACTATGAAAACACCCCGCACGTATTAGCGTCCCGCGTATGAAGGCGGCGTTATTCTTGATGTCTGTATCATTGTCGCTCTTATAGCTTCCCTATTTGCATTGTCTCCAGCTGTTGAAACATCTGGCGTGTACTTTCTTCATTCCCGCCAGTCGTTTATCAGTGTCACCGAAAACCGATCTTTAATACTGACATAAAGTCTGCACATATTTTGAGATATCTCAAAGTCATGCGCTATTAAACGAATAATAATTAAAGAATTTTAATGCTGTAATCAAGTTACTGTACAAATCAATTACACGATATTGGTTAATTTGTTGGTATTATGAATTATTAATAAGTAGGGCCACGATTTTGTCGCGAAAAGATTTTTGCCCCACTTTGTTTCAGTGACTCACATGCACATCGGCAGTTCTGTTTCAATGTTATTGGCAGCGTGTCTCTGTTCAGACACGTTTCTCATTTTACTGCACCTATCAGAATAAGATTATTGTGAGTCTGTACGTCTATAATTTGCCAAGGCAAGTGAGAGTAAAATCATCCAACCACAGACGATGTAGCAGAGCTGCAGGTGTGCACATGACGCGCATCGAAACCAAATGTTGCAAAAATCTTTTCGCCATATAATTGCGGCTCTATTAATAAGCACTTAAAGACTTTAGAGGCGAAAGCAACTTTTTTGTGAAATTTTTGCATGAAGCCAACAAGCTATCATGATTAAAAGAGACCATTTCATTGCGTATCATTTACTTTATTTGTGGATCTTATATTTTTATTCCGTAACTTTATTAAAATAGCTTAAGTTTCTTAAATATTGTAATAGTTGAATATTTTCGAGAACGTGAATTCTCTAACTGCAATGTCAGTCTTGATGGCTAGAAAAGTAATCAAAACAGTTGCTTTTCAGTTAACAGCAGCCAAGAAACACGTGTATAATATAAAAGCTATACCTGTGAAATACGTTGTATCATGTTGGCTTGAATGCGTAAGTAGATAGTTTGTTTTGCTTGCGTTTCTTGGTAAAGGAGAACGATAGTTTTGTAGTGATTTACAGCGTAATGTAAACATGCTTGGAAACTTCAACGTTGCTGCTTGGTACGAGCAATACTGCGAACCAAATAGTTTTTTTTTCTAGCGAGCAATGTGAGAGTCGCATTCTGACAACCTGCTACGAGTTTTTTACGCTCTGACATCATCATAGAACTGTAATAAATGTACCTGTTCAACTCATAAGAACCAGTTTAAGTGCGATTGAAATGGAGGAAACCGCATTCGTACGTCATGAATGTTTGTTTTATCAACGTCGGTCTACAACTACAAATGTTGCCGAATTTTCCGTCTTGTGAATTTGTCTATGTAGTGAGAACCATCTCAGTGACGGAACTATGTGTTCTGTCTAGAGGACGCAGTCATTTGTTTAATTCAAGTTATATAGAAATTGTTCCCGTAATCCTCGTTTTCGTAGCCATTCGTAATAATGGCTGTCATAAACAACCGGGAGAGCATCGCAGGAACGTATGCAGAAAAATTATTGTATTTTTCTCAATTATTTAGTCACACACTATTAATACGACGTTTAAAATCGACTGACTATAAAATCTGCTTTATGTTGTGGTACTTGGTAAAATTTTCTTTGCGATTTCTCTTCCCTTTTCTTTATGGCTGTATATGCCCCATTTTTTTAAAGCTGTATTTTAATTCTTAAATATTAATCTGATAGTTAATCAAACCTTCGTAAAAAGAGGGGTGGGGGAAATTCGTTTTTTTTTTGTATAATTTGCTTTAGTGCTTTGCTGTATTACATCTTAATTTGTTAAATTTAAGAAGTTATTAATATAATATTTTCAGTTTATGCAACTTATCAC
The DNA here is from genome assembly GCA_003012365.1 of Medauroidea extradentata. NCBI lineage: Eukaryota > Metazoa > Arthropoda > Insecta > Phasmatodea > Phasmatidae > Medauroidea > Medauroidea extradentata. The sequence goes on along the minus strand of PNEQ01117505.1, from coordinate 49,009 downwards.
ATGCAATTTTGCTGCTGATGTTAACGTATGATGCTCGTGGTTTACCATCAGGCAAAAAATTATTTTAGTTATTTTACGATATCGATACGTTGAACTAACTTGGCGTTCCCACATTAAAATAAATCAACTAGTATGTGTAACACCAGAAAGTGAAAATTGTGCGCGTTTCTACACGTATTGATTATTATACTTATTGGGTACGGTGACTCTTTGCCAATTTTACTGCCTCATTTATATGTCCAATCACTTTACAATATTTCTAAACTTGTTTATTGATAAACAATATGTTTTTCTAGTTGTTTTGTGTCTGTAGTAGTTGTAAGCAACCACAACTTGAACTGAACTGTGTGTAATTGCAGGAAAAGTTCGTCAAATCTGAATGTTAGATTGTATTCAGCAACTTTTGCATACAGCAGCACTTAAAAATGATGTATAAAATCGGATGTAGGTTTCAAGTGATTTGACTGTTAGCTGTGTTTTGCTCAACGTTTCGGTTCATTATTGAATTACGACGCAAATTCGTAATTTACCTACAGATTTCTTTGAAAAGAGTTGCTTGAAAGAATTCTCTATTTAATATTATTGATAAACTTAGTTCTTTGCCGCGTAAATGTTCAACTCTAATACTCGTGATAGATCGCTGGAAGAGTATTTGAGCAAGTTTGGGCTCGATGCCATGTTCTGAGAACACACTCATATATCCTAGAGTAGTTATGTTGTGCGGATTTTTATGTCACCAGACGAGTCTTTGTTGGCTCGCTGCTCGCTTTGTATAGGGGAAAATATGAGAACGTTGGTCGTGCTATGTAAACTTTACATTCTAGGACGTGCTGCGTTATTTTTTTTATCAGAGATTGCTATATGAAGTTAAGTTTGTAGTTAATTTTTTTTAAGGTTGTATATTTCAGTGATTTAAATCTTAGCTAGTAGTTAATTTTTTATTAAAAAACTTGAATATTTCTTTTAATTCTTGTGTTTCAGGTGAGTAACTGATTAGTTACATGCTGCCTGTTTCCCTGTGGTGAGTTTTACAGCTTTAATTAGCATGCTTACAATTCTAACTTGTTATGCTGAGGGTGTTTAGTGCAATGTTTTTAACTAGTGCTCGTATAATACGCTAATCATCCTGCTGTCCGAACTTACCTATTTTCTTGATGTTTTTTCTCATGTAAGCCATTTGATAGCGAGCCTCTTAAACAGCGGCTGAGTCAACTAGTGTTTATACGTGTGTAGTTTATATTTGAGTGTGTTCTCGTTTGAGCTGATGAGTGGCAGTTTGTTTTCATTTTCTTACAAGTTAATGTAATCTGATACCTCACGAGACGCCACGCTTGCTGTCCATACATCTGTCTGTTTCTCAATTTCAGCTGGAAGAAGTACGGGCCAATATTATGATAATATTGGCCCTCATGACAATGTCCTGAAATGCACTGCACCTATAGTTTATGTGCTACTTCGTGGCTTTCTGTATTTCAATCTCATGTAGTTTTAAAAGTAAATAATAATGAGTTTGGTTTGTTAAATAATCTAGCACATCAGACTCTTAGCGAAATACCAATTGAAAGTTTGGAGCTGTTTTGCAGGTGTGAAAACAAATTATTTGAAAATGACGCATTTGAAAATGTACCAACTGTATATACTAGTAATGTGACACAAATAGCTTCTCTTTTATTTACATAGCGTCAGTAAATTCGTTATCTAGTGTATCCCTTCGCAAATAAATTATGCCCTATGGCAGGTCGGTAGTACATTAGATTTGCGAGCAAAGGTCGCCACTTTATGCCTTAACAGCACTTGCGTAGGCCTAGTCTTCAAGTAGGACAAAGTGCAAAGTTTTTTTTTTGTGATATACACATAAAGTTATGAACAATAAACGTTTGTGGTTTCTAGCATACAAATTGTGAACATTATGGTTGTTGAAACGTGACGTCTTCGTGTTTGTGAACATAGCACATAGATGTGATAGGAGTTAGTTTCCCCATACGATGTTCGACCTTAACCCTAATTTCCTGCACGTATACATCCCGTCGTAGACTATCGAGTGTGATGTCACCTTTGGCCTCGAGATTGTTCATCCGTTTCGGCACGGCGTGTAGTGGGCCGGAGTCACGTGACGGTGGTGTAGTGGTCAGGCCTTCTGCTTCTCACAACTGTGATTCAGATCCATGTCCGGTGGGGGAAGGAACGAAAGTTACCGTTGGTCAGAGGGTTTTTCTCGAGAAACTCTCGTTCCCTCTGTCCAAATAGCCAGGTATATAAACTCAGCTGCTCATGAATATTGTAATTACAGTGGTAACTATGCACTGAAAGTAAAAAAGCTTTGTGGCCTCCACAAAATACTTTTTTCACTATGGACCCCACCAAATTTATTCTCGGCGAACACATATATATTTAGTTGCTTACAGTGTACGGTTTTGCAGCTACTACAAAAATGTTGTAACTACTATAAAGATTTGGTGAGGTCCATGTTTCCAAACATTTTGCGGCCACCACAATTTTTTTTAACTGTAGCTGTATTGAATGTAATTATATGAGCTGGAGAATATGAACGCCGAATTTTAATAGCTACACAAATGCTCTACAAGCGTAAAAATCTTGCACGACGTTTTTATTACCCCGTCATATAATTTGGGGCCAAAATACGAATTTCTGCGAAATATTACACTTCCTTCGTGACGCTTCGTGGTGGTTGTAAGAATGAAAGCATGTAAAAAATTTATATCTAATTCATCACTCCATTGTACTCCTACAAACACGTCTTTGAAGTTAGTATTGTTATTACATAACATTAATTATATTCAGTAACTTGGTTTTTACTTAGGGCTATTATTGCAAGATTGCTGTCATTCAGTACCTGCTTACGTGTAATTATTATGTTATGACACTGTCGACTGCGTTCGAAGGGTTTGTTTTCCTCTCGTAACAATTTTCGAGGTCGGTTTGGAGACAGGATACTGTCATTTTATTGAAAATACTGTGAATGAAATGGCAAAATAGATAATTTTTTAGGAATAATGTCACGTTATCATTTAGCCTATGAAAGCTCTCTGTCCAGAGACGTCAATAGTCAGTAAATAGTACTCTTAATTGACACCAACCACTATGCATCAGTGACTCATTGAAAATTATTTTTATATTTTATTTCGTCACTAAAATTGTGTACTCCTTGGCCTGTTGAAAACGAACCAGCATTAGATGTAGTAAAAAATAAATTTAACAGAAACTTTCGAAGTTGGAACCAAAATTTACTCCTAAAATTCAAATTATGCAGTATTTAGAGATTATTATTTTTGCTATGGTAGTTTCACAGCGAAATTGTAAATACGTCGAAGTTCTGAAAAATATTGCAGGTCACTGCGCGATTCATAACATTACTTATAGCCTTATGTTTCTTAGAACACAAATTAGTCGAAATAATAACGCTTTCTGTTAAAATTTCCCACGTGCCCTATTATAAATAATTTACGTTTACACGTTCGTATTAGTGGGATTTAGGTCAGCACTTAACATCGAGGTGACATAAGTATGGAACAGCGCCGGAATGTAAGGGCGGGGGAAACGGGAGATCTCTGAGAAAACCCGCCGACCAGTGGTATCGTCTGGCACAACTCCCGCTTGCGAAAATCCGAAGACTGACCCTACCGGGAATCGAACCCGGATCGCCTAGGTGGAAGGCGAGAGGCCCTAGCCCCTACCACCGCGGACCCCTGTTAGGATTGTACGTTTATAATGTCCATCAGATGTTGTGAGCATTGTTATATAATACCTGCGCTTTAGTGACAGATAAATGCGACTTAAAACAGTTATCGCTGTGCAGAAATTCTGCTTGTAATGGAGAGGCTAACTGCTAATTTCTGTGTACATATTTAACTTCACGTATTGTTTTCAACTTAATACTAATATTATTTCGAGTCTATTTTCTCAAAGTTTTTTTTCTGCCACAAACTTATCATCCCAAATCTACTCAGCGCCATATACGAAATACGTACTAGTTTTTCTTATGAAATCTTTAGCTGTCCTTGATTCTTTTTCTGCCATTGCAAATGATTGTTGTGTTGATATTTTTTCTTAATGTTCGTGCCAAAACGTTGATTTGGAAGGTTTTAAGGTAGGCTAGGGCGTAACGTCTTATCGATAGCCATGTGGTTAAAAATGGAACCAATGGCTTAAAGAAACACAAATGGAAGAAAGCGACCATAGCCTGTAGTAAGTAACCATCCCAGGATCCGCTTGGAGTGATTTCGGGAAGCATAGAAACCTGAACTCAGGATGGCCGGCCAGGAATCGAACACGTGTCCTTCCGAATGCGAGTCCATGCAGTCGGTTGATTTCAAAGGAGTGAAAATTGTACAGATATAAGCAAAATGTAAACAACCCACGGTTCACTGGAACTGAGATATTAAAAGGTCATAGTTGATTTTGTATACCCTAATCTTGTATAAACCGCTATTTCTGTGCTCTGATTTTTATTCTAATACTATGATGTTACACTTGTAATTTTCCTAGGATGCATCTCATATTTCCTTAATGTGGTTTGGTTCCTTTCTGAATAACTTTGTTCAACTGAGATTTGAGCCGCAAGAGCGGTAACCGTTCCTAGCCCGTGAGCTCCTCCGCGGCGGGTGGTGGTAAGTGTATGTGGACGGAAGCAGGAGTGGCGCGGGAGTAGGGCTGTGCAGAATGACCGTGTGTGTTGACAGCGTACTCTGGCCGTGTGCCAGTGTTCTGTAGCCAGAGACAGGTGGGCGACTAACTGGTGGGGTTCCTCCTGGGTGAAGACACGCATCGCCTTTATTGCACCTTACTTCTTGTTTAGCTAACTAACTGAGACAGCGCTAACCCTTCAGAAATCATCGTGTGTCTTCCGAACTTTTTAATTCTTAACTGCAGTTTTAAATGCTTCAACAAAATGGTTAATGTTTAACACACATCTTACATTTAGAAATATGTAACTTAAATAACAAAAAAAAAAAAAAAGTGGAAAATTAAATTATCCTGATAGGCTGAGGCTCCCACTAAACCATATAGTAGACAGAATATAAATAATAAAAAAATGCTTTCAAATGTCTTATTCCGTTATTTTACGTCGTAAATTTATCCCATAATGTTATTTTTAGGGCTTCCTGATAAAGTAATAAAGGTAAACACATTTTAGTAAAAATATTCCACTTCTGCCCCCCCCCTTTTTTTTTTTATTCTCTGTGTAACACACGCATACATTCGCACACTATTTTCTGTTAGTTAAAATGTTTATGCCTGGCGAGAGAATAATATGGATACATGTTGTTGATTTAAACCTACATTTGTTTGCTACCAAATTACTCGTACATACAAATACGTCCTACAGAAGAAGGCACTGTTGTGATGATCGTTTGTCGCATTTCATACTCCTGCAGATGCACGGGGATCTTGTAGCCATCAGTTGGGCAAGGTTGCCTGACCCTCCAAGATGTTCTCCGCTTTTTGACCAGGACACAAGGGGCTTCGGTTGCCTTTGTTCGATACTCGCAGACGTGTTATGTGTCTGGCCATTTTGTAAGCGTGTGGGCCACGGACAAGGGAGTCTCTCTGGCAACTTGTTCAAGGCTAGCCGGTGCATTCCTGTACGGTACAGTGTGCAGAGTCAACGCCTGCGCCCAGGGACACTTGTGTCGCGGGAGGAGTGGTGTTCCTTCCCCTCTTGCAAATACCGCCCTCTCCTCAACCCGTTACCCCTTCCCTTATAATCTTAACTTCGAGTGGCTGCACTGTTTTTTCCTCTTTGATAGCTATCCTGAGTTTCTACTCGTAGCATATACACAGTCCATGAATACTCTTCAGAATATCAAAATACATTTCGCATTTTATGAAAATTCAAAATATTAACTTATGTTTGGAAAGGTTCTTCTACACATACCGCGTTATCTGCGTCTTAATTCTTCCAATGAACAAAGCTTTGTTGACCAGATTACTCATACCAAAATCAGCACTTATATCTGGAACATGTTGTATAAATATGTGTATGTTTATTGAGTGAAACCAAGACAGTGATATCACTATTACTGTTCAATATTGTAATTCTTGGTCGGCTGTCTTATGTTGAACACGCGAGCTTTCAAATAAAATGGAAGTTCTTGAAACATTTTCATGGAGGAACAAAGAAGGGGGACGCACATCCGGGACGACCCGGATTCGATTCCCGGTCCGACCATCTTGATTTCGATTTCTCAGGATTTTCCTAGATCCCTTTTGGCAAATGACGGGATGGTTCATTAATCCAGCCCCTGGCTAATTTCTTCCCCATTTCTCTCATATTCCAAGTGTCCTCCTGCCAAACCCTTGTGCTGTTCAGTGACCACTAAAACTCCAAGTAATTAAATAGCTATCTATGTCTTGCCATGTCCCAAAACGACAAAGTGTTACTTTAGGACTAGATGTCATTTCGTGAAATGGTGGTTCATCCACTTCCTCCCAGATGTGCAGAACATTCATGTCTTGTGCGATATCGCTACATTTTTGCGTCCTCGTCCTTCTCGGCTTCCAGGTGGCTTCATTGTGTATTTCGTTCGTCGGCGAAAGTATGGTAGAGCCATCTGCGTCATGACATGTGCGGCTGAGGCTTTCGGCGATTTCAGAGTGGAAAGAGACACACACTTTCATAATTTACTAACTTATTGAAAATGACACGCTTCGCAAACATTTTTACCCATTTTTGCAAGCTTCTGGTGTATAATGCAGCGTCTACTGTGAGGCGGCATGGACTGGTCAGTGTTAATATTTTTTGTCCGCCGTTTGTTTACGTAAACATATCCAGTATAAGAGTGTATATACACATTTCATCACACTGAAAAAAAAATCGGAGGACACAGTAAACTTTATTTTTTCATTATAATTTTTGACAAACGTTAAAAAAAATGTGCTGACTTAACTGTGGTCATCCCATAGTCGTGTATAATATGAACCTGATGGCAATCAAGATAAAAGCTCTGAATATTATTATGAATGCTTGACACAGTTGTGCACTCCTGATTATGTTTTATAAGTAGAGACATTAATTTTTGGTTTAAAGAATTGTTTGAGATGATGGTATATCGCGAAAATGTTTTGTGCCAACATACTGTACCCTTGAAAACGCTGTGTATTTTTGACACAACGTAGTTATCTGCAGACCAATACCATGCTTCAAATATTGCAATATCGAGATTCATATAGACTCAGTCAAACAGAGTAACAGCTCCAAGTACAGACTAAAGCCTGTTATCTTCTGGTAAACTGAACGTGTGTTGAAATCCAGCAAACAGTTTAGTTTTCACGCGATAAACCATCATCTCTAAGAATTGTGCATCAACTTGTGCACGTGCACATCTGCAGCTCCGCCTCATGGCCAGTGATTGTATGTTTTTTAACTCGCGGAGTATTGGATTCCCTAAATCACAGACGTCTGGTGTCGTAGTTAGTTACCTTTATCTAATTGGCACGATCAAATGTGTGACGCCTTGTTACAATCACACGCTGCCAATAACAGTGAAGCAGGATTGCAAATGTACACGTAAGGCATTGAAACAAGTTGTGCTAACATTATTTTCTTAAAAAGTGTTTTGATTTCTGAAAATCATTCAATCTTGGTATCTTTTTGCTGGATTGATAGCAGCCTAATTATACGTTACAAATGCAGTTGCCATGACTGTACTAAGGCACAAAGAAATAGAATTTCCTCTATAAATGCAAATTTCACATTTTTCTCCTAAGAATTAAAGCAAATATATACCGCAATATGGCCAACGATTCCCAGCATTAACGCTTATCATTTTTTTTTTGCAGTGGTCCAGTAGTACGGACCTGAAAAATTCTTGTTTTCTTTTAGGCACAAGCTAAGACTCAAATGTAAAGTCATGCGACTTAAGGAATTGGCATGTGACGTATTTGACATATATTTAAGAGGAGTTTTCGCCGATATAGAATTTCCACCTTTGACGCGTAAGAACAGTGTAGCGATAAGAGCCAGTGTCCCACGCTTGACGAGAAGCATATCGCCTCTATTCACAGCGCGCCAAACTGTCATGCAAGGTTTTCCCTCTTGTCTTTTTCCTACGGGACTCTAAGCGGTGACCACATTTTATTTTTGAATAGTATGAAGTAAAGACCAACGCATGCCTCTTGCTTTGCACTTTACGAATTCAGGTATTATTTTTGGAGTTACTGAAGTCTAAAAACCCCGCCTTTAGCCATTTTGAGAGGCCCGAAAATCATGTTTCTAACAAGCGTGCTGAATTTTTGAAAACACAGAAGCACAGTTTCAAGTTTGTGTTCTTTTCGTATGTAAACGTAATATGAATAAGTTAAGCGGTTTCGTGTTACGCGTAAAAAAGAATACGCGTGACACGCTGCAACGCCGTCCATTCGCCAGTCAAGAACTCCTCTTAAGGCGGCCGTCTACCGCACGCTTCAAATACGCTGCAGTGTGTTCGTAAACAGGTTTTTTCTACGAAAATATTCCACGTATGCCCGTTGTACCAACGTACGAAAAGGAAACAAACGTCAGACAAGGTCGGAACCTCATTGTTAAGATGCCACGCTCATTAAAAACATTGTTTCTAAGCCCTTCAACATGGCTAAAAACGGCGTTTTCAGACTGTCGTACTTTAAAATGTTCTAACCGGATGTATGTGAAACTCAGATTGCCACCTGCACTGAACTTAGTTGCAGACTTTCCACCAATAAAATTATATGGTCACCGCTTAGTGTCCCACAGTAAAAACCGTTCGACGGGAACATTGCACGCTAGTTCAGCGCTTGGCTCGTTGAGGCGACGCGGCATTTGATGGCGCTTCATGGTCGACATTTTCCTCCGTCGCTTTTGAGCCTTTCACGCCAATGATAAAGAAGCAAGTAAATGCAGGCCCAATTGTGTAACACCATTGTGTCAGCGATCAGTCGTAGAGCAACTTTAGTCTGCGTGAGTATACATATATTCTTGGAGTCTAACCTACAGACCAGTAGCGTACCCGCGAATTTTTCCGCTCTCTATCCATTAGCCCTTTTCTATTTTGACACAGCCGTTCACTGCATAGCCACCTGCGTGCCGAGTGTTTGGCACGGACTGTAGATATCTAGCGAGGTGACGCAACGGCAATAACGCTGGACTCGCATTCGGGAAGGCACGGCTTCTATTACTATTATAGTCATTCTGATTTCAGTTTTCCATAATTTTTCTTAAGATTACTCCAGACATGCAAGTTCAAGCACGACCTGTATCTGTGTTGCTGTAATATAAGACCTACATACTAGGTGTTGTGTCTGCCGCGAACTTCCGCCGGCCATACAGCGCCGGTGTGCGCTGCGTGATTGGTGTCAAGAACAACAACTTGGCCACGAGGTGCGGCGTCGCTGCCTGCTTTCCCAGGAAAGTCCGACTATGTGCATGCAGTCCTGCCGTGTCCTTGTAACGTATGATCCGAGGTAGAGGGGGCAGCCGAGTAGCAGGAAAACTACAGTCATGTGTATGTGTGCGTCGTGATACGAACTCGGCGTGGTGCGGTGTAGCATTTGACGATGCGTTATGTTTTTTGACGAAACAACTCAACGTGCATTGTAGTTGTATATGTACGAAAGTAACACGCTCTTCAAACTAGGTCATTATTAGAGGTACGTCAATTTCGCAGATAAATTCCAGGTCAGGTTGAACGCCAAAAACATATACTTCATAATTACGTGTGTGATTAGCTGGCGGCTGTCACGAAACGCATTTGACTACCACAAGCCAGTAGTAAATAAGGAAATAATTCATAGAGCTATCGCTTGTAATGTTGTATGCCAATGAATAATCGACTTTATCCAGAGCGTGTACAGGACTGAGCAATCTAGGCTACTGCCAGTTGAATCCGCGAAATTTACGTACCTCTAGTCATTATAGCCTTTAAAAACTGCTTTTTCAGACTGATATCCGGAAAAATACCACGCAGAGTCGTAAAACAAAACTATAGAAACATGCGTTGAACTGTACACGACACGTCCAACAAATAAAATGATATGGTCACCACTTAAATTTCCATCGGGGAAAAAACACCGCACGTCAGTTCAATGGTTTGCGCGTACAAAAAACCTGTAGGCTAGAATCCATTGTACTATGAATACTCAGCCCCGTCTATTCGGTTGTTGTCTAGTGTTCCACAGAGTAGCAGCTAGTGGACAAATAGTCGGGACTTGAGTATGTATAGCTAGGGACTTGAAAATTTCGCGAATTCAATTACCTGTAGGCTAGAATCAACTATCCTATGCATACTCAAGCCCCTACTATTTGTCCACTAGCTGCTACTCAGTGGAACAACAGACAATAAACGAATATACACGGCTTGAGTATGCATAGTACAATTGATTCTAGCCTACAGGTAATTGAATTCGCGAAATTTTCCAGTCCCTATGTATAGCACAATGGATTCTAGCCTGCAGGTCATTGAATTCACGAAATGTTCCAGTCCATATGCATTGCATACACCGGTCCGAATTCAATGACCTGCAGGCTAGAATTCATTGTACTACGCGTACTCAAGCCCTGACTATTCGTCAACTAGCTGTTGCTCAGTGGAACAGCAGACAATTAACGAATATACGGGGCTTGGGTATGCATAGTACAATTGATTCTATTCTACAAGTAATTGAATTCGCGAAATTTTCCAGTCCCTAGGCACATCTAAAGAGCGACTTACCTGTGCCCTGAGAAGCTGTTTCGATGTTATGATGATATCCCCATACTAGGAGCATTTCCGTGTTTTATGAATAAATTTAGCTGTCTCCTTTCGAAACTGTCCGACACATATCCGTAGGTTGTCAGCATTAACCATATGTGCATTTTCGTTCACATGAAATACACGCAGGTAGACTTGTGCCTTCTACACGCAGTGGGTGTTGTATAAGCGGAATGGAGTTCATTACCATTGTCTGTTTTTTGTTTGGTAATTCCATGCAGTACACAATCTGTGCCACATGTGGCACGTTTGTCTTCACTTTCTTCCAGTTTTGTAGCTCAGCAGCTAACTTGACTGTCTGCTGGGTTTCAACGTAGGTTCAGCTTAGCACAAGATGATTGGCCTTCGCTTGTACTTGGAGCTGTTACCCTACTTGACTGAGACAATCAGAATCACGATATTGTAATATTTGATGTCAGGTATTGGTCTGCAGACAGCTACGTTGTGTCAGTGTTTTCAAGGCTATGTTGGAACTAAACATTTTCGCGATATACCATCATCTCTAACAGTTATTAATCGGTGAGTTTTAAGTACCCATGTCAGTGTTTTAACTGTTATTAGAAGTAAAAGTTCTTAGTACCAACGTGTCTTGTTTTTCTTTGTGTGTATAAATGTAACTTCCTGCTTGTATACTAAGATTTACTTTAAGTGAATACAAAATGGGGAAACTGAGGTTTATTAAGTTTATTGGGTCATATAATATGACGTGGAAAGGGTAGGATTTCCGTTTTGTACTATAGTAGTTTTAATTTCTTGTATCGTGGATATGGCAAGTCCCCTTGAATTTCGATGTCGATTGAAATAATATATATGTCGTGGCGTAGTTATCTCAAACAAAGAGAGTGCTTCTTATATGGATTGTACGTCTGAAGTTAACAATTGTAGCTTTTTGGTTTACAGTTTTTATTTATTTTTAACGGGTTTTACGTCTCGGTAGCGAAATCATTAGAAACGATTATACAAAAATGTACACAACGGACAAGAACTGTGATAGGAATCGGCCATTGCCTTTGATAAGGAACCATTCTACCATTCGTTTGGAACGATCTCGGTAAATCATGGAAAGTTGAAATCAGATTGGCCGGAGCCGGGAATCGAACAAACGCAGGTCCTTACGAACTCGAGTCCATCAGCGTGCGCCTCTTCACTCGGCCATTGTGTATGAGAAGTTTGTTCAAGTTTTGTTTCGAAATAGTTTTAAAATTCTTCGTGTTTATTATAAACTGCTGCTGTCTGTTGAACGATGTCGCGCCCGGACCTTCAGCTGTACGTAAGTTATAATTATACCCAGTTCTCAATAAGCAGTGACTTTCCTCGTAACACAGTCACGGCACGTCTCTTCTGCCGTGCTTCTTTCTTTGTCACTTGCTCCACCCGGAACTGCCAACCTTTCAGACCAGCAAACGTTTACGTCACGTTGCCACGGCCAACCACATTTCCGGACAATTATATAACATCTAGCAGTTGTGCGAGCGCCAGACGCTCTCGGAACGTCAACACGTAATCATATGTCAACAAATGGAAGGCCACGATGTCAGAACTAGACGCGTAATCGCTGCCACATGTGCAAAAATCTCGCCGTTGTGTTGTAGTCGGACAGTAATTGCACATTTCATTGAGCCCAGCAAGTATGTCAGCCTTACTACTTCATACAAATACATCGTTTACGACTGCCTTCTTACTTTACGAATATACCTTTACGAAAATACTGGCTTATATAACTATTACGCAAACTTTTGCGTGTTGTAAACATGGCGGACGTTGCCTTTGATCGGTGGGGCTTTCTCTGGGTACTTCCGTTTCCCCCGCTAGCCTCCAAGAACACCTTGTGTACTCGAGTAAACAGCAGCTGTCCATTGGCTGATCGCTGACACAGCATACCACATGAATAAAGATCGCGAAAATGTTTTGTGCCAACATACCCTTGAAAACACTGCAGTTTCTTGCGACATATATGATTTGATGATAAACGTCTGACATAACGTAGCTGTCTGCAGACCAACAGCAGGTATTAAATATTACAATAGCGGGATTCTTATTGTCTCAGTCAAATAGGATAACAGCTCCGAGTGCAAGCGAAAGCCAGTGATCTTTTGTTAAGCGGAACGTACGTTGAAACCCAGCAGACAGTCAAGTCTTCCCGCGATAAACCATAATCTATACATAGAAATATCAGCATTTTGTAGCTTCTTTGTTTTTGCTTTCCCGGAGGTGTCAAAAACCAATTGGTAAACTAGCAAGTGCATACATTTGTCTGAAGTCTTGACTTATGTCCCTGTTTATTTGACAGTAGGCTACTCTTCGAATTCCTCCGTTTACAAGTGATGCTGCTGTTTTAGTTCTTACATTTTCGTTTTTAGAAATTCCGTCTTCATTCCGTCTGGGTTACATAAGATTTAGTCACTTTTTATCGAGCTTTTGTAAGGACCATCGTCATTTATCCGTATCGCTACACAAAACGATTCTTGTTATTAATGTAAATAGTTACTAATAAAAAAATAGCTAACTCGAATATACTGACAAATGCTAGCACAATAGAAGCTGATTTGTACTTCCACAACTTAGTCATTTTTTCTAATGTGCGATTATTTATAACTTTTTATGTAACACATACGTATGTTGAAGTACCATGACTTAATTTCGCTTGATTATGATGCAGAAATAGTACACATACTCGTACACAAGCTTTAACTCCTCATTACTTTGCGATGTTAATAGGACTAAACGAAGGAGGGAAATCAGTAGCGAGTGACAGTGATTTATTGCAGAAATAGTTTGCTGTTTGTTAGGATGCGATGTAGTGTGATGCGTGTCTGACATTGTTAGCTCTTTATTTGTATGTCCTCATTTGACTGGGCCAGTAGGCATCCTTCACGCCACTATTCCACGTTTGTGATTCGTTCGCAAGCAGTTTAGCTGCAGATTGCTATATTATTTGTGAACAGACACTGTCATTGACCTGTAGACCTACATCTTTGGACACAATTTGTGAAGTCATTAGCCAATGGCCAATATATGATGTAATTTACGTATTTGACTGCTTTACATGCGATTAGTCACTCTACAGTGGAAAGTTTACTTGTTGGTCAAAAGTGTTGCCTACTTCAAGCCCCTACATTGTATGCCAATGGAAGATAGCGTGCTATCGAGCAACAGCTTGCAGTCTAGTTTGCAGTCAGCAAATAACGCAAAATTTTCAGGCATACGGGAATAATTGTTGTTTTATCTTAAATGTAACATGTCCTTTCTGACGTTTATCTTTCTATAATGGCGTATTCCCATCTTGCTGGGCCACGACGATAACTCTGATGCGCTGCTTACTCAATATTAGTGATTCGTCTATATGTACCATATATATATATATATATATATATATATATATATATATATATATATATATATATATATATATATATATATATATAACCACCCTACAGTCATGTAAGGCGCAGTTCGCTATACTGTTTTGCAAAATACTGTGGAAACGAAAGATTATTGCAATTTTCCATTATCTCTAAGCATGCTACACTTGTTTGGAGAATTTGGCGATGTCAAATATTTTTGCGATTTTCCGCTTACAGGGCATTATTTAGCGCCGAATCATTATCTTGATAAAAGTTCTCATTGCGTAAGGACAGCAAAGGAAACAATGTTTACTTTCCCTTAACTTAGTGTCGGTCACGAGAAATTCGTAAGGAAGATTTGCCATTCTTTTCTTAGCATCATTTTGTTTCGATCGGAAATTGCGACATTTTCGTCATTATGCTAAAAATTCAGGCTAAAATTGAGCTGTGTTGTAGAAAGAGATCAAGTTAATGCATTCCATAAGTCAGCACAGTCTCGTGCACTTGTGAACTGTAGTTCAGAATACTCATTTGATAAGTAATTTTAGTCCAATCATTGTTGTTGACTGAGCTCGCCTGACCTGTTAACTTCTCACGCATGATGTGCCAGCCTGCTGCATCTTTCAACTTCACAGCTAAGTGAGAGCTAGCTTACATATTCCGCGACTTACGTTATCTTCCAATTATTCACAAACACATTATAGTTTTAACTCTCTTACATTATCGTTGCTATCCCTCTTGCTGCGTTCTACGTATATTTATACATGTAGCGTTAACTAGGCTTACCCTGTTTCATGATCATGTTTAGTCAATTTTAACAAAACAGGATTTTCAGACACGTTTGGTAAAGTTTCGGGATTTCTTATGAGAAATTACACAATGACTACTGCATTGATTGTACTGTCACATCTGTCGGTCTCCAGTCATAAATATGTATGTAACTGGGTTAAAAATACGCACACACACATTCGCACACACTTCGCCACCATAGCATTGTAAATCACAGAACACCGCTATTGGTACCGTTCCAAAGCTAGAAATAGGTCGTAACCGCAGTGCCGAAATAGCACAACGTAAAATGTACTGTATAATACTGCAGTGCTGAAAATCATAACCCCGATTTCAGTATTGAACACATTGCCGAAAAGAGTACAAATGCTGCGTATCATACAGCCGGAATGCCATGTTGCCGAAAAAATATCCCGCTGCAAGCGTACCTCCGTACATACTTAAAACTGTCTATTTTCCTCCATCAGCGTTAATATGTTCCTCAGATAAGCAAATGAAACATGCAGGGCTTAGTTTAGTTGTAACGTAACTTATGTTTTTTTCAATGTAAGTTAAACTTTTACATTTAAACTATATTGCTTTCTAAAATTTCATGGTATGTCTTGTTAATTGTTTTTCGTGTGGCCACAAGATGGATTAATTAGTTTTTACTGATCCTAAACTTGCATTTTGTAACAGGTTAAAAAAGAATGACATAAAAGTGAAATGCCTCGTGTATTGTACGTAATGTGTAAATGGTTTGTGGTGTATAATAATTCTTTTTGTGGAGACAGTTTATGATATCAGATCTCTGTCTCTCCCGCATTTTCGTAGCCCTTTTAGCAGTAATACGCCTTTCCAGCTTTGGAAACACTTTCAGGATAAATGTCCACTGTTCCGACTTTGTAGCTAGTGATGTATTTATTATTAGTACTGTCTTCGTACTCTTGTACTGTATGTATGTAACATTGTATACGATATATGTGTGTGTGTGTGTTTGTTTTTGCTGTGTTATCCTACCTGACGCGTGGCTCAACAACGATAAGACCAATTATTTGGAATTCCTCACGACCAAAAAAAAAAAAAATACAGCAGTTTCTCTCCATTGTGATGAAAAATATTTAAATATCAGGAAATGTATACTTACAAGCTGTGTTGAAATATTTAGTGAAATTAGATTTTTCTGTTTCATCAGTTAATAAATCTACTACGGAAACGTATTCAAAGTTTCTGCTATTTCCTTGCATTAATTAATTCCTTTTTCTGCTATTTTTATTTTACCAATATTAATTCTTGCTTTGCTTTGTTACACTCCTTGTTAGTGATGGCCCAAGAGGTTTTTACTTTGTTATTTGAGTTGGTTATTTCATAATCGAAGGACATGCGCTTTACATTGATGATCACTTTCTGTAGCGTCTTGCAATAATTTTATCTTCTGGCGTTTCTTGTAACACTCTCCAGAAGATTTACGTGATATGTGACTAGCTTAGTATCTGTCGGAAGAATATTTCATACCAATTCTGATAAGAATACCTTCGCAGTCTCCAATAAACTTGACGTCAGAGATAATGTTGTTTAACTTGTTTGAGTAAGTATGTCACTTTACGTGCATCTGTATGAAATAAAAACGTGTTTTATTGTTTAATTTTTTAGAATTTTTTTACGTTTCGTGTTTTAAAATTATGCTTTACATATACGTGATACTTGTTCTTGTTTATTTTTACATATTGACACACTAGTCCCTTATTCTTAAAAGGGGAAATAAATAAACAATGTATTCTTTTAATTTGAATTTTGTCATTCTTATGTTTGAAGAATTGGAAAATCTCATCAAACTATTTCGCATTACTCGTGTCTATATAATGAATAATCGCTCCTATTTGTCTTCCGTTTAGTAGCTAAACCTACACCCCTCGTCACTTTTCCACGATATAGATAGGTCTCTTTAAAGTTGGTAACCGTGAAAGAGCACACAGTGGAGTGGGTGAATAACGTACAGTACAAGCCATCATCATATACCACGCCGAACACTTAACTGAATTGCTTTGAATTGGTCCGCACAAAGCAACTAAAAGAAAATAAAAATTGGAGCGTGAGGTACATTAAAGCACTTCGGAGAAAGATAGAAGAGAGGATGCAAAGACAGAGGGAGAGACAGAAGGAGAATAGAGAGAGGGAGAGAGACTTCATCACACAATTCACGAAGTTATATTTACTGCTGAGCTAGTAGGTTGAGCTAGTTTTTTCTTTATTTTGTGGTGTTCACCCATTACTGAATATTTGTGGCGCCATGGTAAAGTCTTGTAGAACGTTGTTGTTATGGTTAAAACGAACTTCTTGTCACTCATAGCTGCGTGACTTGCTGCATCAACACTCGTGATCGCATGTGATCGGGAGTTCTAGTGCGTACCGTGGATCGACCAATTTGGTTGAGGCGTATATCAGTACGTACTGCCAGAGTTTCTTTATGTCAGGCGATAGAAAGGAGTGAACCCTAATTTTCTTTGCTGCTGTGATATTTGAAATTATCTTTTTGTAATATGTTCGTAAAAGAGCCGATCAGGAAGAGATGGGAGTGCTATAACATGTACGTTTTTTTTTTTTTTTTTTTTTCAAAAATCGCCATTCTTTAAATTTCCATACTTGATTGTTTTTTTCTCTCTTATGTAACCAAGTGAGGTGGTGCAACGGTGACATGTTGGACTCGCATTCGGGAGGACACGGGTTCGATCCCCGACTCCGGCCATCCTGATTTTGGTTTTCTTGGTTTCCCGCAGTCACTTCAGGTGAATGCTAAGATGGTTCCTTAACAAAGGCCATGGCCGACTCATCTCCCAGCTTCTGACATTATACAAAGTTGTGTGTCACCGTATTATACATTTGAATTTGAGGATGTGCCCTTTCAAAATGTGTAAACTTTTTCTTGTGTACCTTAGAACCATTTACGTATTTTTTAACCGGGGGAAATATTATTTGTAACATGTGTGTGTATCCTCAGATAATAATAAATACTGTGATGATAA
Organism: Medauroidea extradentata; assembly: GCA_003012365.1. Classification (NCBI taxonomy): domain Eukaryota; kingdom Metazoa; phylum Arthropoda; class Insecta; order Phasmatodea; family Phasmatidae; genus Medauroidea; species Medauroidea extradentata. Next base: position 31,150 of record PNEQ01117505.1, on the reverse strand, counting down.
TATCTTAGTATGTCGAGAATCTAACGATGATTGTAGTTTCGCTCATAAAGTACGGTACGATGGTTTATGTTTAGTCCAACAAAGTAAAAGACGGTCCAGAATGTCAGTTTCCGCTGTCCCAGCACGAGTAAGTCTTTCAGCGATCCAGTAATTACATACGGGACTCTCTTTCTGGTTCCGGTCATCCTGATTTCTGTTTTGTCTTCCAGTGGTAATGTTTTTTTGTAATTTCCAGCAAACCTATGATTTTGGTAAACTAAAATGCTTTCTATAGTTTTTTTCCACAAAGAAAATCCTTGTAATTTAATCAACAAATTATTGTACGAGAAAAGTTTGTAAAACTACAAAGAAATGCTTTGTCATATTTACAAAAATGGTTTATTATGTGTATATATACACATATAAATAACACAAACACGCGCCCACACGCGCCCACACGCACACACACGCACGCACACACACACACACACACACACACACATATATATATATATATATATATATATATATATATATATATATATATATATATATTCAATTTAATTCTTTATTTATGCACACAAAAACTCTGTCAGTAGAGACAGTGGAATAACGCAAAAAGAACGCATCGAATGAAAAAAATTAAAACAATCTGTTCGCAGGGAAAGGGAGCAACCAATGAACCAAAATGTGAAATCCACCTCCACCCCTGGGGGAAGGGGGGAAGTCTGAAAACATTTGTAAATAGAAACCTCAATTTTTATTGCATAGGTGGATAATACGCATATTTGCTTTACCTATTTTACGAATTCACTTGTGTTACATGTAATGCATTAGTGTACTGCTGAATAGTAATAGACTTTGTAATACTACTCTGTGTGGTGTCGCATAACTTGTTCGAAACGACAGCTGGCGTTCTCTGACGTGTGCAACAATCGCGACTGTTCTAGCTGTTCTGAGATTTTGTTTATTTAATTACTTCGCAGTGTGCACTGTGTGGGCTTATTTCACACTAATCATCTCAGGACAAATAAGTTTGCAACTATTTCTCTGACTTCGCGATCGGGCATGAAAATTAATTAAATACCCGCGGCGTTTTGTACTTGAATTATGGGTGCCTGATATATGCTTATGTTTCAGGCAAAATGAAATTTGATGTTTTATGCTGCACTTTAATGTGTCCTTACTCATTCCAAAATCGGTTCAACTGGCCATGATAAAACGTGGATTATCCTCATCCCTTCTTTTCCGACAAATCTAATGGAGCGCTAGCACAATGTCAGTGGAATATGTTTCCACTTCGCTATAGCCACTTTTCTTAAGGCAGTGCAGATGTGTTTATAGAATGTTATCACATTCCCAACCCTCACAGTTCCTCGACATAACCACAATCTTTATTCGCTTAGTACATTGCTGGACGGTCACTGTACACGAAAAAAAAAATTGTACCTTTGGCAAAAACATTTTTGGAAATAAGTTGCTAATATTTTGGCTAACGTTATGTGTGTAATTTGGTTTGTTTACAACACGCTATTGTAAGAACAGTACGGAGAAATTAATTTATCTCCGCATGCCGTAAGTCTACAATATTTAAGTAGACTAGCATTAGCATTGCATCTGTAGTAACGTAATTAATTTTTCTTCTGATTAATTTGTACTGTTATTATCTTCTCAATCACATAGTTTATAATTAAATTTGTCGCAAACATTGGTAAAAAAAACTTGGGCGGGCAGTTTTATAGCCGCACCAAATCGTTTATTTAGTTGTAAGAAGTTAACCCCGTTCATACAATCGTTAAATTAATATTTTGATAACATCTTCAACATAGAGAAACTTCGCCCAAAAGTAACGTTACTATTTGCTAATTTTATCGCAATACGTACTAACATGTCCTGGTAAAAAAGTTGTTTGGTGCTCGTTGAAACTGAAACCTAATTTAATATCTAGCTTAGAAAGACGTGAACGACTTTGTTTGCAAGCCACCCGCTGATTGTCTCTTGAAGAAAAAGGAACTTTGTCACAGCAAACACAGTGCCGAGTCGGTGTTGTTCTGTAACTGATCATGTCTACAGAAATTTCTTAATGGTGAGAAACTGTCATAATTATTTCAGATAATTTTGTGTACCTTATGCTATGGTAGGGCGTGTAATAATACATTGTTGAAGTTGACATTTAACATAAATAAAATATTGTCCTTAATTTAGTTTGTTAAGTTAAAGAAAGGGCTTTGTTTGAAATCCACTTGAATTTTAACCGTCAACTAAGTCATATTATACGTCCTCCTTACTACCTATTAACTGATGCACAAAAATGTTTCTCATGTAAACGTTATAGCATAAATCGTACTAATCCACAGCAGTGACAGCCTGTCACTTTGAAATGAAGGCGGTTTCGTCGGTAGGCTAAGTTTGTGTGTGCGAGGCACAATATCGATGGAACGCTGACTGGATGCAGTTTAGCGGTATAGCAGCATAGTGGTGATGCTATCACATCTACGGCGCAAGCCACTTAACTGGCGTGCAATGCTTTACTATTATTATTTTTCCTGTGTGCTATAAGCGGTGACGATGATATAATTTTGTTTCAAGGAATAATTATTTAAAATCCAACGTGTGTTCATGAGTATCTTTCGAATCCTGTTGAAATTTACCACATACGACAGTCTACAGTAGTCCGAATATCATATTTTTGATAAGTGTGCTGAAATGTAAAACTTATGTCGACGTATTTACAAGTGTGTTTTGTGTGCTAGGTAGCTGTATTTATCCGTAAAGCATGCAGTGTAGCAAGGTGTCACAAATACACAATTTTTAAGCTTCAAACAGACGCTACATTAATATGTAACTTTTTTCCGACATAATTTTATATCCATTTATAACTGAGTCTTTTTAAAATACTAGTTACGATTGAGTAAACTAAGGTCGTTCCCATACTTTACCTATTGGGGCACAGGAATAGATGAACACATTGTGGGAACGTTGGGATAGTTTTCGTAGAAGTTGTAACGGAAACGAGAAACTCCCCCAGTTGCAACGTTTGGTTGGACCAACGTTTGCATGCAACGCTGGATCAACCTTGAAATGTCGCGTGAAACAACGTAGGTCCAACATTGATTTTTGGTTGAATTCTTACCAATTTCCTATGTTGGCCCAACGTCACTAAATTGTTGAAATTGTGTGTGTAACATATGTAATGCCAACCATTTACCAACGTTGGGCCAACATTTCTCTACAAAAATACACACAAAATTGACTACAAAAGTTAAATGAAGCACAATATTAATAGCTATTTCATTTTCTGAGTTCTTGTGCGTTACACAAATTATTGAAATCAATAAAAAAAAAAATTCGACCAGAATCGAGGTAGTTTCGAACCACTGTCAGAGATTACGTTGGAGTCCTCGTTACTAGAAATCCATTGCCTTAACAATTGTTTTACGCTGCCACATGTTGATTAACGATATATGAAAGACAAATACTGTATGTATTTAATAGTTGAATTTACAATAACAGAGAAATATGTATCTTTGACTAATGATATGTTTTCTAAAAATGCCAATGTTCAGTCAACCTACCTACCAAATATTTTTTAGTGGTTGGCCTACTGTGGGTTATGCAGCGTTAACCCAACGCAAAGGTGCACACCTATTGCCAACGGTGTGTTTACCAACAGGTACTTAACAATTAACTAAGAAATTAAAATTTACAAAAATACTGTCTTTAATAATTTCTTGCATTTTCTAATATCTAATGGAGGTTTTTTTTTTTTTTTAGAAAGAAACACAATTTATGTCACTGGGGGAGTCTGTTTTCAAACTTGTTCCCATCGTCAGCCAACTTCCAAACAAAAGACTTTCCGTGTTTGGCATAATGTGGGTTATGCTACGTTGGACCAACATACTGGGAACAACCTACTATCCAACAGTTGGATTTCCAACAATGTTCCAACATGTAACCAACAGAACAAAAATTACACAATATTCATTTTTTTAAAACTAAGTAACCTTATTGTGTTCTAAACTTGAATGATTGGTTATGTTGTACTTCAAAAACATGATTTTGAACTCTTTGTGCAAAATGTTGGTTTTTCAATGTTGGCCCAATGTAATTATACATACTAAGCCCCAACACGATGTTTACCAACGTGTTGCCAATATTAAAGCCACAAAATTTAAATAACAATATTTTGGTCTTCCAAAATGTTCACACATTTTCTACTTTAATATAACTATTTTCAGAATGTTGCTAATTCATTGCAATAATAATACATTTTCGAACATATTTGCTGACATACTACGTTGCCCCAACGTTGGATTTATGTGTGTTTTCCAACACAACGTAATACCAACGGTTCCAACCAATAGTCGGTTGCTACTGGGGAGTGGGGATCCATATAAAATATGGTGAACAAACCGTAAATTTGTATTATGGATACGAGATCGAGGAAGGTTTAAAGTAGGTTAACATGTAGTCCATCATGCCAACGCGATAACGCTTCCCGGTCAGAGTCATGTATGCCACGTCTTCATTTGTTATGGTTAGAGATGACGGTTTATCGCGGGAAAACTTGACTGTTGGCTGGATTTCAACACACGTTCAGCTCACCACAAAATTACTGGCCTTAACTTATTCTTGGAACTGATGCCCTATTTTACTGACCCAATAAGAATCCCGATATTGTAATATTTGATGCCTGTTATTGGCCTGCAGACAGCCACCTTGTTTCAGACGTATATCACCGAATCATATATGTTACAAGAAACTACAACGTTTTAAAGGTTATATTGGCACAAAACATTTTCTCGATATACCATCATATTATTTGTAGAGACATACAAATTTCGTGTTAATTTCTTATTGCAAACTAGACTGCAAGCTATTGTTCAGTCGCTCAACGTCTTCAGTTAGCATACAGCATCGTGGCTTGCAGCGAGAAGCATTTTTGTCCAGTTATTAATCTGTAGGAGCCGGAAAATTTCGTGAATTCAATGACCTGCATGTTAGAATCCATTCTACTATGCATACTCAAGCACCGACCATTTGTCCACTAGCTGCTACTCAGTGGAACAACAGACAATGAACGAATAGCTGTGGCTTGAATATGCATAGGACAGTGGATTCTAGCATGCGGGTCATTGAATTAGCGAAATTTTTCGGTACTTAAAATCGCACGTAAAGCAGTCAAATACGTAACTGACATCTCATAGTGGCCAGTACATGACATCACAGATTGCGTCCAAGGATGTACGAGCAACTGAAGTCTACTCTGTTCTCAAGTAATAACGCGAATGTTGCATGTCTCTACTTATTTGTAGAGGCCGAAATAAATCGCGGGTTCTCTGACCTGTAGGCTAGCCTCCGAGGATATCTGTGAAATCGTGCAGACAGCGACAGCAACAGTTCATTAGCTGCTTGCTTACACAGTGAAATGGGCCTGTATTCCATGACAGTTTTATTATTGGAAGTGTCGAGTAAGTCAACGGCCAATTGTGAACGTGATACAGACATGTAGTTGTTGGAAATCTAGCTTGCGTCTAATAGAAAACGCGAAATTTTAGGTCTCTTACTTACACTTATTTGTAGAGATGATGATATATCGCGAAAATAATTTCTGCCAACACTGAGCCACGTAGCTGTCTGCAGACCAATACCAGTCATCGAATATTACAATATCGGGATTCTGATTGGGTCAGTCAAATAGGGTGACAGCTCCAAGTACAAGCCAAAGTCAGTAATCTCCTGGTAAGGTGAAAATGTGTTGAAATCCATCAAACAGTCAACTTTTCCCGCGATAAACCACCGTATCTACTTATTTGGCATCTCATTCGGACAATCTTCCTACTGTATGATTATTAGGGACAGAAAAAATTCGCGGGTTCGCTGACCTGTAGGCTAGCCTTCAAGAACAAATGTGGAATGGATAGAGACCTGAAAAATTTGCGAGTTCATTGACCTGCAGGATAGCCTCCAAGAATATTTGTGTAATCGTGCAGACAGCAGCTGTTTATTAGCTGCTCGCTGACACAGTGAAATGGGCCAGTATTCAGCTATAGTTTTATTATTGGCTCAGCTACTTCCAGGAAGTGTCGAGTAAGTCAACGGCCAATTGTGAACGTAATACAGACCTATATTTGCTGGAACTCTAGCTTGTGCCTAAAAGAAAACGCGAAATCTTCAGGTCTCTAGGAATGGAGCATAGAGTAACTGTTCATTAGCTGCTCGCTTCCACAGTGAAATGGGCGTGCGTTTAGTTACATGTTTGTTATTGCCTCAGCGACGTACACAAGGTGTCAAATAAGTCAAAGAGCCAATCGTGTAAGTGGCACCAACGTACAGTTGCTGGAATTCTAGCCTGTGCCTAAAAGAAAACGCAAATAATCGTGACCTTAGTGATAATCTTAATGGAAAATGGGTAATAAAACGGTGCTGTGTAGTGCACAGGCTTTGTCGCGGCAGGGGGTTCGGGGGGCAGGTTTGCGCCCATCATGGATGTGAACTGGGGGTAGGTTGTGGTGGAGGCGTCCTGCGCTTCTCTCACGTCGTTAAGGGTAGGCGCCTGCGCGGGTCGCGGCCTTGTCTCTGGGTTCACCTTCGCCGGAGGTCACGCCTCGTGCGTTGCTCCTACCCCGTCGTCGACACCCCTCGCCGCCCTCCGCCAGCACGGTCGCTGCCCCTCGACGTCTTCTAGCAGGCATTTAGCGACACTTGCGTCATAGTCGTGGTAGTTATATAACCTATATAACAGCGCGTGTGTGCATCTATACTCCAACCATGGGTAGTCGTCTTTGTCGTTCCTCTCATCTATGGACGACTTTCAGTTGATCACTAGCCTCTCTTGTATCCTTGTTGCTATGCACGCATGGCCGACAGTACCGTTAGCTGCAGCCTTACACATGAGTGTATTTTTTATTATTTAGACTTTTATTTCCTCTCTGCAAGCTCGTGCAAAAACACGCAGCATTTAAGAAACCTCTCTAGCTTCTATATTTGCAAAATAATGGTTTTAGGAGTTTTTTTTTATTTCAGTACGTTTCACTCAGGCAACGTAAATTCATTTAAAACACTTTAAACTTCACAACGTTGTGGATTGTTCATTTTCAATGTATTCTATAGTTTATATATATATATATATATATATATATATATATATATATATATATATATATAAATGAAAGCTGACTGATTGACTGACTGACTGACTGACATATCAAACTGCAGCCCAAACCACTGGACCTAGATACGTGAAATTTTTCGTGGGGGTTCCCTTCAGGTCGTAGGCGAGCACTAAGAAGGGATTTTTCGAAATTCGACTTCTAAGGGGGTGAAAAGGGGTGAAATGTGTTTCCGAAGAAACGTCGATAGAGCTCGAACCCGATGGCCAATCATGGTGATTTTTACTTTAATAGGACACTCGTAAAAATGCATATTAGCCAATTTAAGGATTTTTCGAAGTTCAACTTTTAAGGGGCTGAAAAGACCTTAAATGTGTTTCCAATCAACTATCGGTATCTATCGAACCCTTCGGGATAGAGAGTTGATATTCACTTCAAAATATTGCTTACGTAAATACCCAAAAAGTAGTTTTAGGTTTTTTTGAAATTCGACCCCCAGGCAGTAAAAAGGGGCAAAATGTGTTTTTAATGAATCGTCTTTATCTTTGAAATACAATTGGCTATCGTCGTGATTTTAACTTTAATTATTTACTTTTACAAATGTCTATGGCAGGACTCAAAATCGTTTCGAAATTCTTTATTTAAAGGGGTGAAAATACGTGAAATGTGTTTTCGATTATCCTTCCATATCTATCGAATCAATCGAGATATCGAAGTACTCTTTGCTTTAAATTGGTGCTTTTGTAAATATCCTAAGTACCATTTAAAATACATTTTCCGAATTCGGCCCTAAACTGGTTAAAAAAGGGGTAATATGAGTTTTCGACTCACATTCGATATATATCGATCCCATAGTTTTTTTTTATATAGAAACGTGAATTTTGTTTAGGATTGATTCTTACTCAAATACCTAAAAAGTAATTTCAGGAATTTTCGAAATTCGCCACCTTAGGACTTGAAAAGAGGTGAAAAGTGGTGAAAAGCGTTTTCAATTAATCGTCGATATATCTTGAACCCAGCGGGCTAATGTTGTGTGTTTTACATCCACGAGATACCAATAAAGTATTCTAATACGTGATTCAAGGGTTTTTCGAAATTTACTCTCTTAGGTGGTGAAAATACCTTGAATGTGTTTTTAGATAAATCCTGGATATATATCGAACCCGTCGAGATATACAATAATTTTTGCTTCAGGATGATGATTACAGAAATTATCGCAAAACGGTTTTCAGATATTTCGAAATTCGATTTCTCAATACTGTGCAGGGTTTATAGTGTTTTTTTTTTTTTTTTTTAATGATCGATTTGGTTCGATTGAACGGGCTAGCGATGTGATTTTCACTTCAGTTGGATACTTATACAAATGTCTAAGATGTAAATTTAAAATATTTCGAAATTCGACACCCAAAAGGGTGAAAAAGCACAAATTTTTTTTTCATCAACCCATGATATCTGTCTAACCAGTAGCGATATTGAGGTGTTGTTCGCGTCAGAGTGATGCTTACGCAAATATTTAAAAAAAAAAAATGTGTATGTAATTTTTTTCTTTATAAGAAACGTGATTATTATGAATAAAACTAAGTTGATCAATATTGAAGGCAGACGATCCGAAAAGCAGGAACAAGCAGTACGAAACAACCTATACAGGAGTTTCACTACAGTAACCTATCGATACATGGTGTTATACAACCTCTATGAGCCTAGAACACAGATATTTTATTTTCTTTAATAAAATTTTATTTTCATGAATTATTTCGACGTTACGTGACGCAGTTGTTTGTCACTCAGGTCTAAATTCCGGGAGGTTGTGGGCTTGAATTCCGTTAAAAGCTGCTTGCAAACGTTCAATTCTGACACACAAAAACTACGAGGCAGATCGAATTAGTGCAATTTACATGTAGTCTTTAAAAGGGGTAAAATTTCAGTTCGCTTTCCACTTAGGTTCCTCTATAATATCAGCTGACATATCGTCGGTATACTGCCAAAAGTGATTAAGTCATAAATGCTATTTCGTTTAAAAACAGTATTAAATTGTAGATATTAACAAAAATGTGGTATGTTACTATACTGTGACACAGCAGTACGAAACGACGAATAGACTTTAAACTTGGGCAATTGTTAGTGAACAACATATACATATTCCTAGCATTTTTACAATTTTATCTCATTTTGACTTTGTCACTTTTGGCAGTAACCCAACGATATGTCATCTCACTAATCTCAGGTTTGGGCACCAAATACTTTTCCGCGAAACCTTTACTCTCTGAAACTTTGTAATGTCAATAAAGTTAAAGTGAATATTTTGAAAATATATAATTGAGGGCACCGTCAACAATGGTTGTGCACAGGGTAAACAGATGTTTTTTCATTCGATTAACCACTTACCTTAGACGTCTGTAACTACCCTAGAACGTCAAATTGGCAGTTTTATAAATAAGGCCCAGGCGAAGTCGCTGTTAGTGGCAGGGACAAACTTAAGACTGCTTTTCGCGTGGACAGCTATAGCTACTTATCCTGCTGCAGAATTAGTTCAACTAGCCGCTTGGACATTCTAACACTTGATG
>PNEQ01117505.1:6514-21395 GCA_003012365.1 Medauroidea extradentata | reverse complement strand
TAGCCGCGGGGGACTGCTAGTCTATAATAAACAGACTTCAACAATCATTGTCTGCTAGTAGTAGTTCATGATTGACTTGTGTTATTGCAGGAGCATGTATTGAGTAATATTGTCTATATTTCCGTGTGTGTGGATGCGTGTGCGTGTGTGTGTGTGTAGTATATGTAATATATACATACGTCAACATATTTGAAACCCGTTTCATTTTGACGTTACTGTCTGTCAAGTCACTTTTTTTATGATCCAACAGTAGCACGTTGTATATGTTACGCATTATCCTGAGTAATATATTCGAGGCTATTTCTTGGCTGTTGTAGATTTGAAATTCTGTCTCCGTTTTTATAATCTAGCGTAACAAAAGAGTTTTGTCGGACACTCGCCTTTAAGTGAGATTCGGTTATGTACTTCGTTTAACCACAATGGTGTGTATATGTATAATTTCCAATTTTGAGTGATTTTATTTTCATTTTTGTTTCTTTATACGTATAAAGTTTAAATGCGGTAACCTGCCAACTACGGACTTCAGGAAACACTAGAAGCATGGACGTGGTGGGCTATTTCTCGGTTAACAAAAATTAAATAAAAATAATGAGAGTAGTTTTCTCCCTCTCCTCCGAGGATATTATATGACTGCCACGTCCTTTTATTTTGTCGAATAGGACAGTAAAATTGTCGTGATTATGTACACCCCTGAGCGAATTATTGTTCTTGTGTTTATGACGGTGGTACACTCCGAAGTCGGTGCACGTTTGGGTGGGCGTATGTGCTGAAATGGCCATTATTCCTTCGCTTCCCTCCTTCATACTCCACACAAGACACTCCTTTAGTTTCAACGTCTATTTAGCGAAAGTCAGCCAATATTCTTAGTAAAGTATATGAGTGGCGTGTAGGATTCTATCTTAGACGGCATACTGGCAAGGTAAAAAATATCCTAATACTCCTCCCTGAAATGTTATTTTGGCATAACAGTATGTTATTTGTGTATACAAGTTTGTTATAGTTATGTGTAAAAAGGAGGTAAAACTATTCGCAGTTAAAGCGTTTTAGACTGTCCAATTACGTCCAGTATGTTAGAAGTTTAAATCCTTCATAGCTAATGTTAGTCTTTAAATAAATTATCTACGCTAATGCACCGGATAAATTAATTATTAGTATTTTAATGTTCTTTTTAGTGATGCCACTATTCACTTGTGATATGTCGCAAGGAGAGGAGTAAACTGCTATTAGTAAAAAGCGAACTTTTTACAAGCTGCTGTATGATCCCATACAACATAGAGACGAGCTGCGAGAGACTGCAAGCGCGTACATATGTAGGTCCTAGTCGAGCCACTGGTTGCTCTGCTCGAAGGCATGTTGTGTGTACACGCTGTCCAGATGTGTACGGCGAGAGATCTCAGACCTCACAAGGAGGTACGTGATAAAATGCCGCTAAATATTTGAGAAGCTCGTCTGTCGTCGTCGTCGTTTGTTTCGTCAGCACGGGACCCGGGTCCAAGCGGCTGTCGGTGGCAGCGGTAAAATAAACCCCCAGCTCTCGAGAACATCAGAATGCAGTCCTCCTCTCAGTTGCTCGCTGTTTCTCTGCCCCCTCTCTTTATCCAGACATCGTGTGTGGTAGCCACGTGTCTTGGGTGTCGAGTGCCACGTGTGGGGTCTACTCCGTGCCACAACACCCCGCCATTATGTACTATACTTGCTCGTTGTACAACTTAGGCGCGTGTCATTTCCCTTTTCATACCGTGCGACCATACTATGTTAGTGCAGTCTGGCAGAAACTATATCTACATGCATTAGACCAACACGACTAACAATATGTTGTCATGGCTCAATAATGACTTTAAGTGAATTATTTAAAGTGGATGGTACACATCCATCTTTGTTTTACAGTACTGTATTTTACCCGTTACCATCATTCCTGAAGGCGCATCAAGATTCTTGACATTTCATGCTCTGAATGTTAGCCTACACAACTTTGTTAGATAATAAAGTACTTCCAAATGATCTGACACTTGTTGGAAGATAAGAAGAATTGTATTATTTATTATATTCCAACAAATATGATTTGCTATCTAACAATGTATAAAATAGTAGTAGACTAACGTCAAGGGCATGAAATATCAAAAATGTTCATACGCCTTTAAGACTTTAAGAATTCTTGTAGCTAACAAAATACTCAAAAGGAGGGATGGCCATGCACCAACCCCCAAGGAGCAGCCTACCAATATTTATTTATTCATTACGACTTAAAAGCGCAGTTAAGGCATGGTGGCATTTTCGCACACTGAACCCTCAACACATGGCATTTCTTTTACATCAAATATTAGCCATTATTACAAAGTTCAATTAATTTGTTGAGTTTAAGTGGGTTATCGCTGTTAAAGATGTTCTCAGTGAATCCATTTTAAAGATAAAATTTTCACACTTTAAGGGCGCGGTTCATCTCAGTATTCAACTTTTTTTTTTATTTTATATTTGTACCAGACATTTATTTCTTATTTTAGACATAAATTGTGACTAAATCTTCCTCTTGGGAAATTTGTGTACCTCTCATAGTTTTTGCATAATGAGTCGTAAACGTCAAGATTTGCACTTTACGGTTTTATTGTACGCCACTAAAACCAACTGAAATACCAAACCGCCAAACTGAAAAAATTCACAGTGTATAACAATATTGTAGGCTGTGATCTAACACATATAAAAACAAAAATAATACATTTTTGTATTTTTTTTTTTTAAATTGTTGAAAAATTTATATTTTCGTTTCAAAATTCAGCATTTTTATTTAATACAAAAATATTTCATTTTTTTGTGTTTGTATATGTCAAATCATAGCCTACAATATTGTTATACACTGTGAATTTTTTCGGTTTGATGTGTCAGTTGGTTTTAGTGGCGTACATAAATCCGTAAAGTGCGAATTTTGACATTTACGACTCATTACGCAAAAACTATTAGAGATAGATAAATTTCCTAAGTGGAAGATTTAATCACAATTTATGTCTAAAATAAGAAAAGAAATGTCTGGTACAAATATAAAAAATAAAAAAATAACTTTAAAAACTGACGTGAACAGCGCCCTTTTCTATCGACTGCTACTATATTGAGAAACACTGCCAACGTTTATGTTTAATACTTTTTTTTTTAATGAAACGTTGAAATCTATATTTCACAAAAATCAATAATCCCGTAAATTTAATTAAAAGTATATTTGATTGAAAAAAAAATTATATTTTAAAAGTATCTTCCTTAACATCTCTAGGAAAACTATGTTACGTTGATTGTCCAGAATTAACTAAAATGTGTTGTACACCTTAGATGTAATGAATTAAGGAAATTTCAATAATCTTCGGTTTGTTGCACAATACATTATAAACAAATTTACTTCTTAGTTGACTACTTCGTGTTGTGTGCACGTAGCAAACTTTTGACGGATTTAGCCGTGTGTGGCGAATGTCCATCCAAATTGGTTGTGTAAGATGCCTTCCGCTTTGCCTTAGAGATTAGACAGAAGTGACGGAAGGACCTTCAGCTAGAGTGGCAAATGGAGAAACGCAACAGCCCGGTGTAGGTAGGAATAAAATTATTATTATTATTATTAATCGTGTATATTTTACGTAACCACACAAAAGATGCATCGATTAACAATAATTAACAGTGTTAGGTTTTAAACAGAAGAAAAGAAAAGTGTGGGTGTGAGTGAGGTGTATGTAGGGCCCCAAAGACTTACTTGAAAGGACCTCCAGTAAATTCCACGAGAGCCCCTGGCAGGAGGCGCGAAGGGCCGGAGATGTTCCGAGAAACATGTGTAGAAAGTTGTCTTAAATTTTCATGCTTGCTCCATTTATATAAAAACGCACGCCTTCCCACTGACTGTGCCACACCATGTAAAATAATTGTGCCTTCTTTTCTTGGCCATCTTGTTAAAAAAACGTTGAAAAATAAATTATTAATTTTTTTTTTCATCTACATTCATCACCCTCTTGTTAATGTAGTTCGACCGTGCATCTGGAACATTGCTATCGGTGACCTGGTTGTCGTATCTTGGGATGAGTGTGAAAGTGTATTGCTCTACTTTCCAATTCAGTGATAACTATAACAGCTAACTAAACTTGAAATAAACGTTTAAATGTATAAGGGGAAAATATTAACGTGTTTTTGTTACAATTCATTGTTGTTTCAATAATGTTTTTGAAGTAATTTTCTTTAGAAGATTACATTCTTGTATTTTGGACGTTTTGCATTCTGAAACTTGTTCTCTTGATAGATAAATGTCATGATTAGAGCCCAGATTTTATGGCGAAAAGATTTTTGTAACATTTGGTTTCGATGCGTCATGTGCACACCTGCAACTCTGCTACATCGTCTGTGGTTGGATGATTTTACTCTCAATTGCCTTGGCAAATTATAGACGTACAGACTCACAATATTCTTATTCTGATTGGTGCAGTCAAATGAGAAACGTGGCTGAACAAAGACACACTGCCAATAACCTTGGAACAGAACTGCCGATGTGCACGTGAGTCACTGAAACAAAGTGGTGCAAAAATCTTTTCGCGACAAAATCGTGGCCCTAGTCATGATTAGAGCCCCGGAAATTTCGCGGATTCAACTGAGGAGAGGTTAGATTTCTAAGTCATGTACATCTTGGAAACTATTTCTATCGGGTCATTGTTTAATAAACGTGACCTTGCGGACTCCGAACCAATGGCGGACAGGCGTAAAAACGCTCACGGACTCCTGCGCTACATCGTCAAATGTTCAAATGCTCACTCACTGGAGCAGCAGCCAATGAACAAATATAGCTGAGGACAGTGTGTACACAGGACTGTGGAGTCTAGCCGTCTGGGCGTTGAACCCGCGAAATATCCGGGCCTCTAGTCATGATGTACAAAATCAAGAATAATTGACAGTTTTCGTAGCTGTATACCGATGCCAAACGTATTGCACATTTTAATACGCACTGGTTCACTGTAAGCCCGTTATTTTCTGAAAATGACAGTTGAACTTTGCGTGTGCCGGAAATTGTGTTTGCAGTGTCCGAAAAATGTCAGGCAGCCGGACGTCCCTGAAATACATTATCGGGCAAGTTTGAGGTTTTCCAGGAAGCGACTGGCGACTTATTTTTAAACTCAAGGAAGTCTTTATATTGACTCCTCTCTTACGTAAGCTAAGGGTAGACTACTCAGACTACTGAGCGTAGTGACGTTTCAAGAAGGGAGAGAGTGTCCTCTCGAGAAAGGCTTTTATTTTTAGTATATTTTATCTGACGTCGTGTGAGTTTGTTTAAACATGTGTTGTTTTCCGCGTAGAAGGCAGCGTTCCTGATACAGCCTCATCTCGCTGGTAAAGAGCGCTCATAAGGCTTGGTCTACTGGCTGGCTAGACCACTGTGAATACTGGCAGCGTCTTTATCTCATTCACGAGCCACACACTGGCAATGCAAAAGTATAACTTTTTTCTTGCGGTACTTCCTTTCCTTAATGTCTTTCAATGGGACAGAATGACAAACTCCAATATTGTGGATATACGCCATTGCGATATATGTCGTCCCAGAAATCTTAGAATGAGACTAAGAAAAACAAACAACAAATGAAAAAAGGGAAAACAAGCCTAGTTGGCTGTAGTCAACACATCTATAAACCAAAACAACATAACATGAAAGATCGCAGAAGGAATTACTCAACAACAAATAAAGACTACAGCTTTTTTTTTTTTTTTTTTTTTTTTTTTTTTTTTTTTTTTTTTTTTTTTTTTTTTTTTTTTTTTTTTTTTTTTTTTTTTTTTTTTTTTTTTTTTTTTTCATAGCCTCATTCTAAGATTTCTGCAGATTTCTGGGACGACATATATCGCATTGGCGTATGCCCACACAGTATTGCAGTTTGACTTCCTTTCTTTATACCTATTTTTATTCTACAGTTTGAAATTTGTTAGTCCAAATGATTTTAGGATAGTTGCTATTGTAAGTGATATTCGCAAAGTGTACATAACACAAGAAAAATTATAAATGTGACAGTTTTTCTAGTATAATGAATGTCTAACTCGAAAGTACCTACATGTTTATTCATATTTAAAATGTGTTACTAATAATAAAAAATATTTAACTTTAAAACTAAACTGCACAAATTGCTCACAATTACATTTCGATAAACAAGGTCATAACATTTTAAGAATGCCACCATCTCAGTACGGAAGTTCTAAAGTTAAAATAATATTATAATAATTTTTTATCACTTATAAGTAGAGATGATGGTTTATCGCGGGAAAACCTGACTGTTTGCTGGATTGCAACACATATTCAACGTACCAGAATATTACTGACTTTAGTTTGCGCTTGGAACTGTTCCCCTATTTGGCTGAACCAATAATAATCCCAATATTGTGATATTTGATGACTGTTATTGGTCTGTAGACAGCTACGGTGTGTTAGAAGTATAGGTATCACCGAATTATATATGTTGAAAGAGTTTACAGTGTTTTCAAGGTATGTTGGTACAAATGATTTTCGCGATATACCATCATCTCTACTTATAAGTAGAAACCGGAAAAAATATGCGGGTTCACTGACTTGTAGACTACTAGCCTCCTAAATTTTTTCGGTGCCATTTTTGCAACAGTTGTGTTTTTTTTTTTTTTTTTTGGAAGGTTGAACTTAACCATGCCGCACCTATACTCAAGTAAGCTGCTCGCTAACACAACGATACTACTTGATTGGACCTGCAGTTAGTTGCTTCGTTATTATTGGCTCAGCGCCATTCGGGTGTCTGATAAGTCAAGGACCCATTGTGAATGTGACCCGAACTTAGAGTTTTGAAAATTGGGCTTAAGCCCAAAAGAAAACGCCAATGTTTCAGATCCCTAGTATTACGGGATTTCACAAAAATTGTAACTGAACAGTAATGCTAATTCTTACAACATAAACATGTATTCTGCATGTATGTACAGCCGAACAGCCAAGCCAGAATTAGTTAACCCCTCGCTTTTAATGTTTCAGAAACCCATTCTACAGTTTCATTTAGTTCCCCTCACATGTATTCCTAATTATAACACCCGCACGCTCTTCAGTTTTATAATTTTTTAATATTTTTCGAAGTAAAAAATTAAATTTCCTGCAAACAAATTGACTCCATTGCTGAGCATAGTCCCTTACTCTTTTTCTGTCCGTATGAAGAACTGTTCTTGTATTTAGTAACGCGGTTACGATCTATCAGAGGCAGAAAAAAGCGGGAATAGGCAGCGGCGGTTAAGCCAATAATATGCGGAACAGTGAGGTTGAGGAATGACCCTAGGTTTCATACTAGCCCTATGTCACATAGCTAGAGTCACGAGTTTGTCGCTAAAATATGTTTGCTCCATTTTGTTGGAGTGCATTACGTACACCTTGGCAGCTCGTGGTTATTGCAGCGTGTCTGTGTTCAAACACGTCTGTAGTTTGACGCTATACGTCTGTGATTTGACAGACAAAACAAGTGACAGTTAAAACATACAATCAATGACCACGGAGCAGAGATGCATATGTGCACGTAAGGTATTAAAACTAAATTGCGCGAAAAAAAAAACGTTTTTGTCATAATAATCGTGAGTCTATAAGGCGTCTTTCTATTCTTCATTCATGGGTACGGAAAATTGACGGGAATGAGCAGCTAATAGTGCAGTATATATTTAAAAGTTTACAATAAATTCCAGGCCACTGTATTTTAAAGTAGCAGCTCCTCTAAAATCAATTTCGTTTTTGACTTCGCACTAGACATTCGAATGCATCTAAAGATTCAAAAACTTATCCGTCTAAGCCTGGTTGTATGTCACATACAGTTAGCCAGAATGGTTGAACGATTCGTTGCTAGGGTCATGAACTTTTCGCGAAAAGAATTCTGCCCCAATTTGTTCCAGTGCCTTACCTCCACATCTGCAGTTCTGCGTCGTGGTTATTGGCAGCTTGTATTTGTGAAGTGACGTTTCTCATTTGACTGTGCTAATCAGAGTAAGGTTACTGCAACACCACGCGTTTGTGATTAGCGGATAGAAGCTTAAGACACGTGAGAGTAAAACATCCAATCACTGGCCGTGAAGCATACCTGCAGTTGTGCACGTAAGGTACTGAAACAAACTGGGGCAGAATTTTTTCCGCGAAAATTTCATGGACCTATTCATTGCTAAAGACCCTGGGATTTCGCGAGTGCACGTCTGCTCCTCTGCTTCGTCGTCAGTGATTGGATATTTTAACTCTCAGTGTCGTGGCGTCATATCAGAAAGCGTGTTCTGATTGGCACAGTCAAATCAGCGATGTCTCTGCACATATACACGTAGCAAATAACTAGGAAGCAGAGCTGCTGATGTGCATATAAGGAAATTTAACACGTTGCTTAAAAAAATCTTGCCGCTAAAATCCAAGAATCCTTCTCATTGCACAGAAAATGTTTAGTTTTACTGGGTTTTGACTCAGATAATCACTGATTCGTCCTACCTATAGTGCGAACAAGATGCATTAGCAATCCGTGGCTTCCGAAACCCCTTGTCGAAGTATACCAGTTGAAAACATTCAATGTGGTATTATCTTTAGCTACGTTCAGATTACTCCACATTGGGTCACTGCAGAAAAATTGATAGAGTCTTTAATAAAACTTTTTTCTTTAAACTTCGTGCATTTGCTATATTCAATGCGAGACCTAATAATTGTTACCAACTGTCTCTGTATCGTTGAAGAAAATATTTTTGTTTGGAAGATGAGGTTTCTAATTTATGTAAGCTGCATCTTGTGTGTTTATTCTCGCTAATATATTTTATTCTTAGCTTTGCTACGGCTATGCTGTGAATGGCTATTAGATAAGACATATATTTTCATGATTAGACGGGATGTTCTCAGAATACTGGCAAACTTGAATCTTGTCTACCTTCCATCGTGTAGGCTATCTTTTCAACAATGGTGCTGAAATACCCTATATTGGTATAGGACCTAGTCGTTTTTATAGTTAAAATTATTTTTTTTCTGTATCCTGCATTTTGTAAATCATCCTCCAACCAGACTGGAGTGCTGCTTCAATGGTACCGTGATCATAAGACAGCGTCTAATCAATTGATGCTTCATTCTGTGATTAGCAGTTTGGGGACTGATTGAGTTTTGCTTCCAAGCCGTTGCCTTTCCCTTGTCTGGTCACAAAAGAAATAGTGTGCAGTCAGGGTGCTTGCTGCGACTTAGCTCCTTGACCTTCAAATTTCGCCGCCAGCTTTCTTGACCTTGGGAGAGTTTGGTCACTTCTTTTCATGGCGGCCAATTGCTCGGCGACAAGCGTCGCCCGGCAGGTGGTGGCGTGAATAGTCGCTTCCAGCCCCGCCAGCAGCTGCCGACTGGCTAATGAGTTCCCTCGACCCTTCTTCTGTGTCCGCCTCGTCGACAATTGCAGTTCAGTCAGTCACGTGTTTGCTAATGTGGTCCACATCTTACCCTCGCCGTCTTTATCTCAGCCGGAGAACTTCATCGCCCTGTTCATGGTAATGAGCAATGTTATAAGAAGTATAAGTTTACCTATTTTCACTAAGAACCACAAGGAGTGTCGAAGTATCTTGAAAGAATACTCTTATTCCCAAAGAAGATAAAGAGAAAAGATAGTTGGATATTTTTTCCAACTGAGATGCAATTGGTCACTAGGCCCAATCCATGATGAAAATGACTATGATTAATGCCATGCAAAATTTTCAGATAATGCAAGTTAATGCAGTTCGATGGTCATGGTGGGGGGGGGGGGGCAAGCCGTATTAGTTTTTTTCAAAAACCCATATCAAATAATTTATAACATAGCTACTCTGCATTCAATAATAGGTTATGATAACATTAGCCCATCTGACATGTGACATGGTCTATTCCACACCACAAATTTGGAGTATACAGGCAAAGAGTCGTGTCGTGTATTTACTCTGTACAAGGATACTTTCAGCACGACAGTGTGCTTTCGTACTGATAACAAGATTGTCGAGTAGTTCGTAGAGTATAAGTTTCAGCCATGCACCAGAGTCACCCGAAGTTGAGGATTGTTGGTGGAGGTACTGGATATATTCCGCAGTACAAATGGCAGGCCAGTCACAGCATTTATGTACTCGATTTCTATATAGTTATCTATCACTGCAGCTCGATGTTGGCTGTTGTCATTTGTTTAAACAGGCAATTTTTTATATATTCCTAGAGAATAACATATAATATGTGTGCGCTTAACCTGTTACAGAATCACGATCGAACACACAGAGAAGTTTATGTTAGCACGACTTGATTCCACTCAATACCAAACTGGTGCCAATGTTGTTTCTCCTCAATTATGTACGTATGTATTTCTAGCCTCTTGCAAGCACACTGAGAGGCACTGAGAAGACAAATTGGATCTACTCTTACATAAATAGACTACAACTTCACTGTTCCAGGGTAAACTCTCGATATTCTCTGCACCATGTTAATCGTGCAGTTTATTTAAAATTTTGTAGATTTCAAACCATACAAGACTTCTAAAACAAAAGCGTCAGTTTATATTATGGATATGTTTGATGCGATGTAGTGCCCAGACTGTGTCATTCAGTAATTAGTGCGAAATAACGATATATTTTGGCTCCGTACTCCTTGAACGACCATTTCTGGAAGATTTGCAGACGTTACCACCCCATCTGAACATTTCACGAATGTCCTAGAAGCAACGGAGGACTCGGGGCACCAACATTTAAGTTGTGATTATTTGCTTTCACCAGATTATTTGTTTCGGTTTTAGCCTTAGTCAATCTCTGTTTCTACTCAAATAATCGAATGTTGGTTCATGTAGACGGCGTTGTTCACTTAAAATATCCATCAATTACAAAAATATTTCTTTTAAATTGTATATACAATCATGATCTATTTTTCTCCCAAAAATTTTTGCTGACTATAACATACAAAATAACTTGTTGCACAGACCCTCATGCGTACCATTTAAACCCTCACAACATGAACTCGAAATTAGTAAAATATTTACTTGTCTCGTAGGCTTGCATGTAAAAGTGATGTCTCTCTACTCACATTTTTCTACATTTGATGTGCTGTTCTGAAGCGCACTTTGGTTTGTATACTATTTTGGAAAGTCTACGGTGTAAAGTAAAATTTCACATAAAAAAAGTTTTTTTTAAAATTTAAATATTGTAAAAAATAATTAGTTCTTAAGTTGTAATAATTTTTGCTCAGAATTAATTACAATTTGATGCTACGAACTTTTAGCCACCGTTCTCCCGGATAAAATGTTTTGGGATGAGATAAAAATTTAATGGTTCCGAAACAACCTATTTATAACACTGGAAACACCTTTTTGTGGTCCAACTTGCCTCATTATTTCAGCGATGCTGTAAGTGGTCAGGTGGTCAGTGTTACTCGTCTGCGATTACATTTCACGTCATATTTTTCTTCTTCAGGAGTGTAATTGTTGGGGACTGGTGGTTTCGCACCTGCCGGCTGGTCGTGCGGAGGTGAATACCCCCAGCCCGGAGCCATGAAGGTGAAGGTGCAATGCCAAGGACAGGGGCCAGTCTCCACCATGCGGGCACTCGCATCCACGTGGACGATTATCGCGCACCACGCCGCTCTTCGCCCTGTTTGTCCAGGTCTAGCCACTGCCATTACTCGCCGTCTCCAAGCATACCTTCCTCCGGCCCGGCCTTTCTTTGTCTACTCCAGCGCCCTCCCAGCATCGCCTCTCCTCGAGGACTTCCATCTGTCATTACAGCGGCGTGCACACCTTCGCCCCATTCAAGTTTATTATAAAACTGTCCCACGTCACAATGTCCGCTTTATAATTGTGTTCACATCCTCCCCGAATCTTTAAAGCTTATTTTCTCGCGGCCAAAATTAGGTATTTTTTAAGGTCTTTTTTACTAATGAAAATCTTGGCGCAGGATCTTTGAATACTAATAGGCGCGTACAGCTCACTTTTATCTCCAATGTTGTGTCATAAAAATGTAGGATAACCACAAAATGTCTTGTAGAGGTAATATATGAGCGAGAAGACTGCACACATCTAGTGACTTGCGTCTAGAAGCTAGGATGAGAGGCGTGCTATGTCATTCTTAACGCTCCGCACTTCCAGTCCCTGGACACGCTCTTCCTCTCAGAGAGCCATCTTAACAAAGGTCATGGCCACTTTTCTTCTAGCCCCTGATTCTCTGAGCTACTGGTTCTGAAGCTAAAGACCTCGCTCTTGTCTAGACGTTGAGCCAATGTTCGTATGACTCCAATAAAGTGATTGAAAAGCATTCGTACAATGCTTCCTACCTTACTGTAGCAACATTTCAGTTGGTTAGTCCGCAATGTACCAATATGTATGTGTTTATATATATATATATATCGCATAAAATTAATTTCTGATTTAATTTAAGGTAAGCAGGAGGGAAGCAAGAGGGATTTTCGAGTGCTTAACTACTGGGTGACGTTAGCTGTCGGATATAACTTGAAACAATAACCTGTGTTATCAGTACAGTCACAGACTGCTATATTAAATAGTAGCGTGAACCAAGTACCTAATTACTGTGTTCATTGTGTTTTCTTTGCTAGTATTTTGGAACTATTCTCCTCTCTTGCACGCTGAGAAAAATGGATTGTTACGACAAACAAATAAATTAGGTTGTTATTTATTTTGTTTGTTTTGCAACAAATAAATTACTGTTAATTTAACAATCGTAACATTGAAGTTACCACTGGAATTTATTTGCTTCGACAGTAAAATTGTGTTGACATAATTTATTTAAAACAACCTTATATTTGGTTCGTCATACTAATTTTTACGTCAGATGTTATGCTTAGCAATACGTGCATTTGATTTTACCCAAAATATGTGTTCGTGTTAAAAATACGAACGCTGGTTTGCTTATACTATTTTATTTATTTGCTTTTACTATCATATTTACTTGAGCCAACCGTATTTATGACATACTATACAGATTTGGTAAATTTAACCATGGCACATATTAAAATAAAAAAAAACTATTTGTCTGGAAGCGACGAAATATGATCGTTTGGGAAGTCGTTCTTGTAATGGGAGTTATTTAGTACGCACGTGTTAGTTGTTATATGTTGTAGTGGTCTAGGGGTAACGTGCGTGGTCGGTAATCTAAACGTTGTGGGATCGAATCCGTGTGTATCCCATTTTTTATGTTTACACGTAAATTAATTTGTATAAATAAAAGTTGCTGTGCAAATAATTCTTACTTTCATAATCAGAGCAAGCAAAATAATTTAACGGTCGTATACTTGAATAGTTTCTCAAACAAATGTATGTTTGATTTAAAAATATCTGTATGGCGTCGACAATCACGTCATTTGGTTAAAACAACAAACAAATTTCAAAGAAATAATTTGGTTGTTTCAACAAATTTTGCATTGATTTTACAATATTTTTTTATCACTGATCCCACACTAACCATATTGCCGTTTATGATGGTTAAACTTTGGTTGTTACGTCGTACCATACCTTGTAATTTACCTTGACATGTATTATAGAAGAAGTAAGGAGAAGTTCAAAGCAGTATGTGACAACATTTTTGGCATATAGTGCAGCATGTAACAGTAAGTTAGTAATTTATTAAAAGAACTGCGCATTTTATATTTCAGTGTTTTGTATAAATGTTTCCCGCTTTGTAGCTCTTTATACTGACTGAATCGTTCTCAGGTATTGTTTGATGAATGAGTGACTAGGCGACTTGGCGTTGTCCGCCATTCCTTATACTGGTCTGAATTTTCTACCCTGTCGATGCTGCAAGGTCTAGTGTGTCATTAACATGGATGGCTTTATGAACTGCGCCTCTTTAGTGGCACGTAAAACAATAAGTGTGAGGCCCTAAATAAATATAAACAAGGTTTAGAAAGTCATTGGTCCTTTCAAAGACTTGACGACGAGCCTCACGAAATTTTAAAAGGATGCCCTTTTAGTCATGGAAAATAATTTGTCAATTCATGTGATATTGTACTTGGCATCTAGGCTAATCGACATATCCGGATTATTTTTGTTAAATGTTACAGAGCAGCAGACGAAACAGCAACAAGTTAGTATGCTAAATGTTCAAACGAATAAATAAGTTTCGCAGTTCTTGTTGTAAGCATTGACTTTCACGGTGACTATTAAAAAATAAAACAATGGCCTTCCGGATATATGTCATAAGTCAGGCATGTAAACATCTTGTTAATTTCCGCTCAATGCTATAATACTGCAGTCGTAACTCGGCCGTAATGAACTGCAGCTGTCATAACTTGTTCTGTTTGTTAATGACGTACAGTATTTTATATCGTAAAACGATTTGGTTTCATTCCTCGTTATTACACGCCGTGCCGTAGGTCATGATAATGTCGATTACAATTACGTGCGCTAAAGCGTTTACGCATTAACAATAAACATAAGCGGTAAGTTGTGTACTTAAGAACTAATCTGTAAGTTTACAGAAATTGTTTATACACGAGAGCTATGTTAATTTTTAGTTGCCGCTAGTTAAAAGACACGGTGAATTTTATATTTCTGGCTGTACCTGAGGTCCCAAGGTGGTTCACAAAATATAGACGTGATGAAATGAGGAAATAGCAACTGCAGTTTGTAAAAAGCAACGCCTCGCGAGTATTATTTATACTTGCAAAACATCAAATGCGATCTCAAAACTTAAATTTTTGCGTTAAAATTATGCTTATTCTGATCATACTGTGTAGGTTAACGCACTGTGACCTTTTTGGCCAGTCGGAATGGACATAACAGTACTACCGTAATATTCAGTGATTGGCTTAAACTTGAGAATTATTCAGGTTACAGCCAATGATATATATATATATATATATATATATATATATATATATATATATATATATATATATATATATATATATATATATATATATATATTT
>PNEQ01117498.1:22608-45773 GCA_003012365.1 Medauroidea extradentata | reverse complement strand
GAGGTCGTTTGCAATTGATGTTGTTTCACTAATGCTGTATTCAAATAAGAAAATACACGGGACTAAATACAGTTATTCGCTACCAACCACACAAACAAAAATGTAACTGTTGTTAATGTTGGCTTATATGCAGTAACGGCTAGTGATATTTTTCAAAGGTTAAATCTTTAGTGCTCACTTTATTCCGAATGGCCTATACTTGGACTACACAATAAATACAGTTATTTTAACAAAACTGTGCAACAGCTCTTCGATGTCTGCTCTCGTTTAGGAATAACAAATAATTGTAAAAGCAGTAGAAATTACGGAAAACTGCCATAATGCACGTTATATAGTTCGGTCAAGGAAGCAACATTCGCAACACGTTTCAACACAATTCAGACGCAACAAGAGAGGTCCCTGTTTCCAACTGTTTCTCTTAAAAATGAGAGCAAGCCCTCAAAGGCGAAAGGGATCGCAAGCTGAGCCCGAAAATATAAACGCAAAATGAACTAACGTAGCCTACAGTTGAAAATTTACCCCAAAGGCGAAAACGAACCCGATTCCTCGCTATTAGCTGCAGGCCTTTCCTTTCTGTGGATTTAAAAAAGCGCCTAGGGCTCAACAAATATTTATCACGAATAACCGCAGCACGCCTAAAATAGACACCACAAACACAAGTTTAAGTCAAAAGATCCAACAAACTATGAAGTTTTGTGTGTTGTCGTTCGGGATTGGTGTTTATTGAGCTAAGAGAACTGCTGCAGGATAAAGCAAAACTGATCAGACAGCTCTGCGAATGGGAAAGCGAGTCTGTATTTACAAGAGAGTCCATTTGTAACACTAAAACTATACGAAGGGAGTTTGATTTATTTTGGTGCGTCTGTTGACGAAGAAGAATCGTGTGATCCGTTGAAAGACAATACGATATTACGTTGCCATACAGTCTAACGATATTAGTAACTACGAAAACAAGGGGGATTATGAATATTGCAGTTACAAGAAGTTAAACTAGTCTGTAAAGTATTAACTGTATCGAAATTACTTTTACGCACGAATGGTATTTACCGTAGGCATCAATCATGAATTATAACTAGTACACGTACAACTTGACAAGTTTTCTGGCTCACCATTTACACGGACAGTGACTCGGAGTCGTGGAAGCCTATTATAGACTAGCGACCAACCTACCAGATTCATCGGCGAGAATAAACACAACACAGTAATGCTAACTTGAGAATTATAAAGCCAACGGTTAGGAAATTATGATGTGTCAGAGAAGGACCCTTACTTACAAACTGTTGTGTTTTTGGTGCGCTCCATTACGCAAAGAAACTGAATAAAACTTAACTCCAAAGATTTGCAGTGAGAACCGGGTGCGACAACTGGTCTGGTCGTCGATTTGATCACGTAGCCCTAGGAGATATAATATCATCCATCCTGCGCTTAGGGTGCTGCCTACTTTGGAGCCCTGACTAAAGAAAGGACAGGGTCACACTTGTTAAATTACATTCTGTGTTGTTAAGTACCTGTCGACTCTACACATATGCCACCACTAACTTAATTTATCTCGAAAGCCGACTTTCCAAACGTAGGCACTTCGTCTCCGATCGCGGTGCGAGAGGTCCTGGGTTTAAATCCTGCCTCAGGCATGGATGTTGTATCGTCCTTTCACCTCACCTCACCATAATCGGCTCTAAGACCTCGTCGTTAAAGGGAAGTAAAACTCTCTTACCTCTTCATCTCGGCGAGGCTAACATTGCTATAGTACCAACCTTTATGATTTTTTAAATACCCTGAAAACTATGGACAAACAAGCATGTTCATTATCAGAAAACATTCAAAACAATCATCTCATACTCTTTTTCCTGAAGTTTCCATCCATTCAGTAATATTATCCGTTTCTCACTGCACATAATAGTAGGCTAACTGTCCGAAAGCGTCATATATAAAAATTATTTTACATGTAAATCTCTATCCTGGCTCACGAAGGCAGTGTCCTTAAAAGTCTGCGTTAATGCAGCCCCTTCAGGAAATACGCAAACAATATTAAAAAATAAATAAAAATAAAAACTTTGCGCCATGGTAGTACGTTCAACGTCAAACATGATGAATCATTATAAAGTCATACCAAAATGTGAAAAATCTTCAATTTTTCTTTTGGACGAAATTCTCAAACTCCCACGATGCACATGTAATACACAAGTATGTGGCAATCTGAACGCTTCAAGTGCCTATCAAACACGCGTGCAGAATGTCTGAAAAGACACCTAGATTTACACTACAGCTAAACGACAGAGTTGTTATTAGAAACAAACAACAGATATTTAACTATTAAAAAAAAAAAATTACTCGAGAAACTGGTACCACACTCCCAACTGCAAGACCACAAGACGCGAAACATAACTCTGCAATCCTGCGCCACTCCAAGTCTGCGTATAAAAAATATTTCACTAAATGTGCCATTGTCTTATGCGTATAAAAATATTTCACTAAATGTGCCATTGTCTTATGGAATGGCCTGTCACTGAAGGATTGTAGAACATTGACTGTCGAAATTTTCAAGAAGATGTACAAGTCCACGTTAATGTCAGAAGCACTTGCTGATCTGTTACGCTAAATAATTTTGATTCTTGTGTTAAAAAAAAAAGTAACGTTTATTTAGCATATTTTACTTAATATTCGTAGTATTTTTGTTTTAACTTGTGATTATGTAGCTACGTTTGTTCACTAGAAGAACCGTAAGCAAGGATTTCGTTGAACCTGCAGAATATTGTTTCACTAAATATATTAGTTTCGGGGTCATTTGTCGAGTGCTTCAAGCCATACTTTTTAGTTACGCAACGGTGTACATAATTTTTTTAAAAGTAACTTAATATCGATATCACACCATCGCTACATTATTTTACACTTATATCCTACTTTTTTCTTGGCAATAAATTTCAGTTTTTTTTTTTTTTTTTTTTTTTTTTGCTTTCGACACCCAAGGAATCACAAACTCTTGTTTTGAAAATAAATAAAATACGAAAACATTTTATGCGGTCGAACTTTGCACTGTTGTGCGAGAAGCCTCGTACAATTTTACATTGTAGCCTACGACTGCAACAGTCTCGGATTTTTTTCCGATTGTTTTGACTAAAACTATTCGAACCGCAATCACAAGTATAGAAAAACTACTAACGTTGTTTTTGAAAAAAAAAATGTAATACCCATTTAGTTAAAATTTGACGTTTCATTACTAAACAAAAAAAACAAAAAAAAAACATCGCAGCATCAAAATGCCCCCAGTAACAGATAGCAATTTTTAAAAGGCAGCTGCTGATTACTAATAATAATAATAATAATAATAATAATGCGAGACGGCTAACTCATTTTCGCAGCACACTATTAACTTCACTAAACACTACCCACGGTAACGATAAAATGTGTAACAGAATAATGCCTCTGTTCGCAAATTAAAACTTCACGCGCTGCGAGCTTCGTGTTTCTAGATTGTACCAGTGGGCGAAGCTTATGGAAATTAGTGTCAGTGCCGAGCTAGGCAACGCTGTAAATTGTACCTTGTGTTTGGTCGTGGGCGCCGGGATGACCTTGAACCATACAAAAAATGCACCTACTCTGAGCACACGGATACCTTGTGGGTTCGGGTGCGGCTTGGACATTTCACCCGACGCTTCTTTAGTTTCTAAAGTTTAGTACACATTGGCATCTTACTTGTACATTAAAGTAAGCATCGAAAGGGTAAAAGAAGGAAAACACTTATAAGCGCCCTAGCTATTATCATATTAAATCGTTTGTTTAGATCACACTCTTGTACAAGGAGGTGTACATAGATAAAATGTGGCTCGCAGGTTTTAAAGCTGAACTTGGGGTCAGAGGCGGATCTAGCTCTCAGTTTTGGTTTGGGGGGGTGGGGAGGTCAAGTCATTAAAAAGCATCTGTGCCTATACACCCCGAGTTAAAAAAAGGGGGTCGGACCACAACGCCAGGAAGGCTCCCTGTCCAAGACATATATTGACCAATCATATATGGGCAGTTAGGACAAATGTAAGAGAGGCGACAACCCAACCCCACCTAACCTCCCACCCCCTAATAGCAATATGTGACGTGCCACGTGCGAACGAGGGGAGGATTCAGAATACAAACTGTGCCGTGCAGTTGAGAATTAGCATGATTGACAGATAATAGTAAAGAGTGTAGGGAGTAGCTGTAGAGAAAACTCCAGCTCAAATCAATAAAGTGCAGCGCAAGAACACTGTAAAGATCAGTTGACTTAAGCAAACTACCCGCGAATCAATTATCTATGGCACGCGCCCCACTTTTTTTTGTTTTAAATCTTACAAGTATTTCCACAGAAGATATTAATTTGTACTTCCAGCCCGTTTTAGAAAAGTCGTGAATTTTTACTAATATTTCAATTATGTTGATTATAATTCTAGACAAGAAACATGTTTTATGTTTATCCTAAACAGTGTATAAATAAAACGCTACATGATGTTTACGAAAAGTAGCCTTACATGCTTAAAGCGTAGTGGTATAATTGTCTTATATTTTTCAGTTTTCGAGCCGTAGCATTTATTCAAATTGTAGCCTTCTATCAAAATTTTCTCTTTAACAAGACATCTTGATAAACTGCTTGACATAAATAATAATTGAATCTTTCATTAATTTGTAATGCATAATCATTGCAAAGGAATTGTATGTTAACTTTTAAGAATCATTACAAGTCCAACATAAGATGAACACATGACACTCTTATGCTCTACAAAATGAATCAAAAATCTTGTATGCCTCAACATTGCCACATTTATCAAAAATATTTTAAAACAGAACTCATTGCAGAAAATCGGTAAAATTTAGCATCCAACCCTCCCCCTTAGCAGAGTTTTCTCGGTCAAGTAAGTGACTACGACTCTCTGCGGGTCAGCCAGGTTTGTGAACGCGCACGCAAGCAATTAGCTCGGTTCACTTTCTGAACGCGAGCTAGCATCGGCTGGATAGAAATTTAAACGACTTCAGTTTAAAGTTCACTCTCGCCGGGTTAACCGAGCTGAGGGAACATTTGGCGGTGGTACGGGCGGCTGCAACGGAAGAAGTATCGATTGTGGCCCCAGGGAAAACTACTAGTACTCTTGGCGCGCTTGGAGGCAAATGCGTCGCGAGGAGCGGTGTTTGATAAAAGGAACAAGAGGACAAAGGTCGGGGTTAAGCGTTCGCAATTTTTTTCTACCTCGTAGCCTTTGTGTTGTTTCGCAGCACATGTCAGCTACGCGAAGAAATGCACGTGGCTTGCACCGCCGCATGTTCCCCGCACATGTTCCAAAGTGTTTAAAGAGTGCATGGTACAAAATTCAGCGCTAAAAGAGTATGTTTGAAACCACCAGTTTCTCGAAGACAATTTGCAAAAATCAGCAACTTTCGACAGTAGGTTTTACCAACCTTCTGAGCAAAAACTTTTCTAGAGTAATGTATTTCCGTAGAACAATCTCTGACGCTGAAATTTCGTACATTAAACACCAGTGCAACGGATCACGCTAAACAAATGCATAGTTTTGGGTAAATGTTAGCTCACGAAATTGATTTTATTTTCACTGTATAGGGTTGTTGTAGTTTTTCCATATTTACTTTGAAAAACGTGTAGATTTAAAATGTAATCATAAGAGTTTATTTATCTACCACATACTCTTAATAGGTTGGATAGTTTTACGATTTATTTAATACTTTATAATCCTGTACAGACACCCTCATTTTATTAGCTGTACAATGTTAATCCCATAATGAACTCAGTTCTTAGGGCATCACCAGAAGGTTGTCTAATTATGCCAAATGTAAATACACAAGTACCTACATAGAATCACTAGGTTTCTGTAGGAATCTGCTGACCACAGAGTTGACACAAACAGGGGCAAAATCTGGTCCGGTTCACACGCAAACTTTGTGTGTCAGTTCTCATGAGAACAGTTTATTGTTCAAATGTGTGCTAAGTCATGCAACAAAATCGTAGTGTATGAATGCCAAAACTGTCAACGCTAGGTAAAGATATTCACGGCATTTTTTTGTCGTTTATAATGATATGCACAAAACTTTGAGGTTAACTATTTTTTCTAGAATTATACGCTGCTTTATGGTTAATTTACTAATTTAGTATCTAAACAAGTAAATAACTTCCATTGTTAAATCTGTACGGTACTAGGCATAAACATGATGTTTCGTAAATACTTAGAATGGTAGTAATGTTAGGTATCTTGTACACGCCTCAAAGGCTGAAGGCATAATAATTAAAGAATATTGTTTTTGGGCTTGCGAGTTTTGTCAGCGCGACGGTTACAAACCGTCACTACACCTGAACAGAAACTGTTAAGTAAATCGGCCATGGACTTTGTCAAGGAACAATCCTAGCATTCGCCAGGAGCTATTTCTGGAATCGAACTCGGGTCCTCTTGAATGCGAGTCAAAACGTGCCACCGTTTGTAATAAAAATACTCTAGATTAATTAAGAACGATGTTGAGTATATAATTATTTCGTTCTTAACACGGTTCGTTACGTACTAAACAAATTCAGTAGGTTATATCTTACGTCACCCTGAATGCAATAACAAATGTTTCGCCAATGCATTAACACCAACTTTCTCTTAAATATAATACTGTCGCGACTACGTCCAATTTTTTGTAATCGTTTAAGTTAATGCACGTATTTTTAAGTATTTTAGTCAAAAATTTCACTTCTTTTGGTTGTTTATTACGTACACACTTATCACATTAAAATTAAGTTTTGCAGTGATTTCGAAAATATTATTTTTATTTTTAAGTAATACTCATACCAAAATTTCTCTTCACAGTTTTGACACTTATATGTTATAATTCATAGCTGAATTTTTTTGTAGAATTATACTGAACGGTTTTTTAAATTTCATTACCCAAAGTACCACGTTTTTCGTCGTGAAAATAAGCAAAAATGAAGGAAATAATTTTTGCTGGCGAATGGTACATTATTTTAAAAAAAAACGCGTCCACAGTATTGTGCATCGTGTGATTGCACATTGACTCAAATTTTTTTCAAATCTTTTGGTTAAAAAATATTTGAGTTATTGGCACCAGTCTGGAAAAACTTGGGAACAAGCCTTTAAACTGCTCTCCTATAAAGTGGGAATTTTGCAGTTACGACGCCATGCCTATTGTACGACGAAATAAAGGTGATAATTAACTGTTAATATTTTGTAATGTGCGTCTAAGACAAAATTTATAGTAGGATCTCACGTCCATTTTAGAACACAATATGTCTTGCATAGTAAAACATAGGTTATCACAAAAATATTAACGGTTATTGACCATAAGTAACAGTAAATTTATACTGGTATTATACGAAACACAGCACTATCCTATATTAGGAAAATTGACCATGTATCCCTGAAATATAAAACTAATAAAAGATACGTCGCACATTTATACACACGATTACATCTGTTAGCTGTGAAAAAAATCTCGTTGTTTGGCGTATTTCCTGACGCCGATGTAATTTCCTGATCACGTCCAGCGAACCCGCCCGTGCCTTTTGTTCGCGCCGTCGTGTTTCAAAAGTGGTCGAACACGTGCGAAACCACTCCGGGGGGAAAATACCTCCGTACACAGATAGTTCATTAATCCGCGAACGCAACAAAAAAAAATCCAATTTCGCGAGCTCTGGCGGCACCGGACGGAACGGGGATGTGGGCACAAACGCCTACGTGTGCTCCAAAGATAATAAACATGCGATGGCGAACGGATTTCGCGTGGGGTAAAACGAACAGAAACCATCAGAGAACCTCACAAAAGTCATGAAATGTCGAACACCCAATTTGATTTGACGGTCACTTGGAAAATACAGAAAATTCGTGTGACTACGAGCAATTGCTAACGTCCACACCACACGATAGCGTGCTTTTTATATTGGCAAAGTCGAACAACGCGGCGTAATTTGTGTCACAATAAATACAAAAAACGTTTTCACCTGCATGGTATTTTTTCAACATTTGAGTATTAGAACTCAAGAAATACAGAAAATGTAGAACGTTATTGAAAACAGCATAAATAAGTCAACAGATTTAATTTACAATGAACGGATAAATCTCGTGGAAAATTACTACGTTACTGCCTTTTTAACACGTGGCCCAGAAATGCCAGCCATGGGCACCACAAACAAAACAAATTCCTAGTGAACAAGCACAACACAAGCTGGATTTACGTCCTAGCATCTTTAAAACAAGTGCGACTAGGGAAATTTTAACTCCGTGCGTGTCGGTAAATACTATAATGGTACATCAGCACCGGCAGATGTGTTTTCTCTGAGTGAGCTGTTTGTTTAGTTTTTCTGCGTGGGGGAATTATTTATTTTGATGAGGGAAAATATACCTAATTTAAATATACGCACGGAATATATTGCCGGTGTGTCCAAGGTATTTTATATCGTGCAGCCTTCTCAGTGAACAACACAACAGTCAAATGGTGGTTACGCTAAGCAACGCGCTGCGGTCACGAAGATTAGTTCAGTCATTAGAGGAGGTTTTCTCGGTCACCAGGTAAGGTCCAAAAGCCTGCGAGCAATCCATAGTCTCGTAACTTACTGGACAATTGAAAAGAACTCCAGTTACTACTTGTACGTCTCGAGCTAAAGTTTTGCCCTGCCAAAGATAACATCGTGACTTACGATACCTACGCCTAGAACACTAATTGAAATCTACACGTTTTTGACAGTCAGCGTGGAAAACCTAGGAAACAATGCCCTAAGACAATGACATTTGTAACTTTATGAGCAAACTCATATCCAGAATGAGCATTTAACTCAATTCGATCCGTCAGCGACAACGCTTCAGTAATACGATACTTGAAAAAAATACTTGATCAGAAAATTACTCTTCTGTTTTTGCAAAACATACAATTTTAAACTGATATTTCGGCGCAGAATTATGTGCTATGTACTCTCAATGTAACCGCCAAAAGTGAAAAAAGAAAGGGGGTGGAAGAAATAATGGCGAACACACAATATATTAGATTCATACAAAACGTGCCAACTATTGCCGTTTATTTTCACGTGTCAACCTAGCAACAATGCCAGCAGTCTTATTTGTAACTAGCAAATGGTGAGGTTGTTCTTGGAAGACAGATAGCAACTGTTAGTAATAATTTGGAACTGGCTACCAATGTTCAACATCGTCCTAAATAAATATCCTATGAGGCGGATACCAGACCGCCAGGGTATCGAACCCCGAACGCAGATTTTATTAACAGCATCCCGTACGCAATCTGCGAACACCGAAGAATGATATGAAATGAGGTCCTACAACGGGGAAGCGTCGGGGTGAACGGGAGATCCCAGAGAAAACCCGTCGTCCAGCAACATCGTCCGGCACGAGTCCCACAAGCGAGAATCCAGAGGACCCACTACTACGGGAATCGAACCCGGATCGCCTCGGTGGGAGGCGAGTTATCCGACCACTCGGCCTATTATTTAACCAAACACGATCTACGCTAACGCTTAAACGAAGAATGTAACAGACTCCGAAGTAAGCCTGGCTGAAATAGTCACTGATTACAATCAGCAGAATATCGTGGACTACGAGGCATGGTTACAAGCCTGCTGATGATGGGAATGGAAGTATGGTCCACCCCATACAGAATATGTTTTATTGCCATAATTCTCTGTGAAAAACTAGGCTCCGTTTGCAGTCAACACCATTTCCACTTTCACTCTCCCACGCACCGACAGCGTCCTGTGGAAAAAAAATCGAATTAGCACACGCAACGACACCCACTGTCGAAAGCAAATGTGTGCGCACTTGTCAGTGATTGATGTCAAGAGAGGCAGAAGATGAATGTCGTAACGACGCCAAAATTCAAAATCTTACGATGTCTACACATTTTTAAATTAAAATTTGTAGTATACGTGTTAATATTCCAGAAATCACACAGCTAAGAATGTGTTTTGATTGCAAACCGTAGATGTTTTCAACTCAAATATATTCCCTCCGAGATCAGTACTATACTACATTTTATGTAAGTTAGGATACATTTGACAGCAGCTCACGGGCAGTAATTTCCAGTATTTTGTGATTTGTTGCACATTGCAAGACATATTTAGCTCTAAAATGAACCTGAGATGCCCATTTCAGCATTTGTACTGCAAAGTTTGTCTTGTGTAGCAACACTAATAACAAAATATTACAAATTATTGTTCATAAGTTGCTGTCAGATTAATCCAAACTTGCATGAAATGGAGTACACATTAGAATATGAGTACAGTTAAAAATTCGCTCTCCCGAAAAGCTGCGAGTTAATATCAGACTGTAAGGTTCGGATATTTATGCCTTGTGCACAGTTCCAGCGATAGTAAATAACTTTAAAAAACGGGAGATGTTTGTATAGAAGAAAAGACATGCTGGAGGGGGTGGGGGTAGGGCATTCGTTTCGTGGCGGACGTATAGCCGAATGGTGTGGCGCGAGAGAACGATTTCCAATTATTTTTGTAAAAGAAGCCGGAACAAAAAAAAATTGTGCAACTCGGTGCCATTCCATCACGCCCCAGTTTTGGTACATACTACAGAAGACGTACTCACCAGCCACGGTGAAGCGTGAAGGATTCTGCCCCGGGGAATGGCTTGGTCGATGCACTGTTTGAGAGCGACCGCCGTCCGAATCGCTTCCTCCGCGCCGCTTCAAGTAGTAGAATATCAGCGACACTTCTGAGCCTCCCGGGAAGGACGTACCCTCCTAGCGACACTCGCACGACATAGGAAGAACAGAAACCCTGGCGGATGTTTACAACTTTATAAAGACCGGGCGCCCCCGGTTGTGTTTCTGTCCCCTTCCCCCACCGGAGTCACATATCACCACGCGAACAAATCGCCCGTCCTAAAACCCCTCTCCGTCGCACAATAGCCCCCGCGACCACACGGGAAGGATGTGTTTATAACTTAGATTGTGTGTGTTTACATGAGGCGGGCCTAGGGCAGGACGCGTCCTCTATCGTCGGCTGCGCGAAGCACACTGGCTGGCGACGCGACCCGCTCTGAACTGAACTGCCTCTACGCCCCCTCCCCTCCCGAGGCTCGTGAACCTTCCCCTCCGACCCCTCCAGAACCAGGCGGCTACCCTGTGTCCTTCCCCTCCTCGTCATCTCTCTCTCTCTCGGCCGTAGTTCGATCCACCACCGCATTGAAACCCAAGGCTTTGCAAAAGAGCTTTATGCCTTGCCGAGGTTCTCTCCCCCCCCTGCGATTGTGTCGGAGAGGGACGGGGAAGGGAGGGGTAGCGCGCTTCTCCACCCTCTCCATCCTCCAGGCGCTCTTCCGCTGTTTCCTTCCCTCTCGCGGCTGTCACAACCCCTGCAGCGAACCTGCGCCTTGCCCGATTCAACCCCTGGCGCGGCGCGTGCGCGGGCGTGAGAGAGACGGAGCGGGGGGAACGTTCGCTCGTCGGAACAGCCGACGTTCTAAATGGGGGAGCGCCTATCGACTGGAACGGCCGCCAAGCGGCTGAAGAGAGACGAATTTTTATTTTTTTTTGTAATGTTGGAAGGGGTTCCTGTCGCGCTTCGGAGCATAGCAGAGCGTCAGTTCCTACCGTGACGTGTGTCCGGCCAACATCCGAACATGTACATGCTGTTCCATGTAAAGTTTGCACTTTTGAAGAACGCCTCGTCTAGAATAATATTTAAAAAAATTTTAGATGTCAACTTTTGAGAGCAAATATACAGTACGGCCGAAATGAAAAATAAAACTAATGCTCACTCTACCGTAAACAGTCTACAATTCGAATAAATACAACTCCGTACAGGCTTCTCTCAGTAGGCCCTAACTTTTATTTTAAAATGTTTCTCTCAGTTTCTCATTAATTCGTCATATCTCTATCCAGAGATACTGAACGTCTAAATTTATAGCACCCACGAGAAACTACCACGTAATAAAATCATAACAGTAAAATGTTCAATACAGAAGGACACATTTTAAAGAATAGAAACTCAAAACGCACTGCATCAGATAAATTCGTCATGCGAAAATATTGCAAGTAAAATAAACTAAACAATTTTTAAGCTCAATTTTTTTTTTCTTTTCTGTTAGACAGTTGTTTTCCGAAATCTCTCCAGGTGAATGCCGGGGTGCTTCCTTATTAAAGGTCACGGCTGACTCCTCTCACAGGTCCTGTCATTATACCAAGTTGTATGTCGCTGTCTCTAATGACCTCGCTGTCGACGAGACATCAAGATAGTTTTCATATTTCCGCAACTTTTTAATATAAATACACCAGTCTAAGTAAATAATATAATACAGATTTTGCTGTGCTGTGTACCGAAATACCCCCTTTGTCGTAGAAAACTCGCTGCAGTGGTCAAAAAATGGAACTGAAAATGTCTCTGCTAACATCCTGAGCAGTCGCTAAAAATATCTGGAGCAATTTCCCATTGGCCCTGAAGTACGAAACCATTCTAAATTAAGCACCGGTTAAATTAAACTAAATCCATTACGGGTCTTATTTTAAAGCTAAGAATTGATTTCGTAGTAGTTAGTTTCTTCTTGATATAAAGCAACTAAAGTAAGCTACGGAAATCTTTAAAAATATTTTCTAGTTGTTTAAGGGGGAGTTTCACCTCAGTTTTAACGTCTTCTGTTATTTTTATATTTATACCAGATATTTATTTTCTTATTTTAGACGTAAATTGTGGCTAAATCTTCCTCTTAGGAAATTTTTGTATCTCTTACAGTATTCACGTAATGAGTCGTAAATGTCAAAATTTGCACTTTACGGTTTTATGTACGCCACTAAAACCAACTGAAATACCAAACCGAAAAAATTCACAGTGTATAACAATATTGTAGGCTGTGATTTGACATATATATAAAAACAAAAATATATAGATTTGTATTTTTTAAGAAATTGTTGAAATTTTTAAATTTTCATTTTAATATTCAG
The DNA here is from genome assembly GCA_003012365.1 of Medauroidea extradentata. Lineage (NCBI taxonomy): Eukaryota > Metazoa > Arthropoda > Insecta > Phasmatodea > Phasmatidae > Medauroidea > Medauroidea extradentata. The sequence continues at coordinate 32,852 of PNEQ01117498.1, read as the reverse complement.
CATTTTTTATTAAATACAAAAAATATTTAGTTTATTTGTTTTATATTTGTTAAATCATAGCCTAAAACGATGTTATACATTGGGAATTTTTTCTGTTTGGTGTGTCAGTTGGTTTTCGTGGCATGCATAAAACCGTAAAGTGCAAAGTTTGACGTTTACGACTCATTACGTGAATACTGTAAGAGATACAAAAATTTCCTAAGAGGAAGATTTAGTCACAATTTACGTCTAGAATAAGAAAATAAATATCTGGTACAAATATAAAAATTAAAAAAGACGTTGAAAACTGACGTGAACCGCACCCTTAACATTAACGTTTGCCAAAAAGTGCAGGAAATATTTACTTTACCTAGACAACATCAACAAATCGTTTTGAGTTATTTGGACCTTACTTTTTTTTTTTCAAACATGAAATCTGGGGTGGCGATAAGTTGACTCCAATACGTGGGCTAAACGCTGCTTCGCCTCTGAACACTAAACTAACGAGCAATGCTTTCGGAGAAAGTGTTTTCAATGTGACCGTAAGGACCGCGGCGGCCGAGTGGTCAGACAATTCTCCTCCCACCTAGGCGATCCGGGCGGTCCGGTCCCCGGATTTTCGCATGTGGGACTCGTTCCGGACGATGCCGCTGGCCGGTGAGTTTTCTCGAGGATCTTCTGTTCCCCCGCCCTTCTCAGTCCAGCGCTTTCCCATTGTAGGGTCTTCTTCATATCATCCTTCGGGGTACCAAATTTGCCTACGAGCTTCTGTTCATAAAATCTGCATTCGGGGTTCGATACCCAGGCCCTGCGGTACACTCCTCGCACCGAATGATGTTTATTTATTTTTTAGCGGCGATCCCATTATTTTATTTTTGGGAAGTTTGTGTTCATTAAGGGGGAGTGTTAGACAATTTTATTGCATTTTCAGATTTTGAGCCATAACATTTATTCAAATTGTATTATCAAAATTTTATCGTCGACAAAGCATAGGGTATATTCTTAGTAAACTGTTTGACATAAATAATAACATCTTCATTAATTTGTCATGCAGAATCAATTAATCATTCCATTATTATTTACGTCAAGCAGTTTATCAAATTTATGTCACATGTCTTGTCGAAGAGAAAATTTATATAATAAATTTTGAAAAAATGTTATGTCTCAAAAACAGAAAGTACAATAAAATTGTCTAACACTCCCCATACGGCTCGGCATCAGTCGCCATATTGAATTATTTTAATTTTAGCTCTTATGAAATTCTGAGAAGAAAATATGTGAAATTTGCTACTATAACATCGATTCTATTTACCTTTCGCTACAATTAAAGCATCGCAGTTTAACTTTTAACGCACATTTAAGCCGCAATCAGTCTAGAAAATTAAGAATATAAAAAAAATTGCTCGACTGACTTAAACATACGTTAAAAGTTCAACTGCGATGCTTTTATTGTAGTGAAAGGTAAACAGAATTGATATCATAATAGCAAATTTCACATTTTGCTTATCAGAATTTCATAAGAACGAAAAATAAAATAATTCGATATGGCGACTGATGCCGAGCCTTAAGGTTTTTGGATTAACGATTATAAAAATTAACGATTAAAATTAATCGTTAAAAATTCGGGTAACTTTTTAACTTAATCGTTACTTTCGAAACGTCGCAGAGGGTCGTCGCCAGAAATCTACTGTTTCGTGTGTCTTCGCCGTTGCGCTGTGCAAACTCGTGTCTGTGACTCGTCGTTGTTAATATATGTTTTGGTGTTGTTTTTGGTAATTTGTTTTCTTCGTTGTTCTTTGTATTTTGTTGTATTCGTCGAATTTTGTCACTGTGCTGTTCTATCGTGGGGTCCTGAGTTCATTCGTTCTGGATGTTCTATTTATTTTTATTTTACTGTTGACAATTTGACTCAATTCCTGTTGGAATATCGTGTTTTATTTATATATGTGCGGATTAAAAGCCAAACCAGTCTTGGCTTACTTATTTTATCAGGTGTCCTGAGTTCATTCTGTTTCTGATGTTCAATTTTTTCATTTTTATTTGGTTTTTTGATTTTATCTTATCTTGCGACTTGACTTATTCCTGTCGGAATTTTATTATTTCATTTACACATGTGCTGACTAGAGCCAAACCAGTGTTGGCCTATTTATTTGATAATTCGTTTTGGAAGATCAATTTATTTTTTTTATTTATTGATTAATTTTTTATTCTTGCGGCCTGACTTAATTCCTTGTTGAATTCCCATGGTTTATTTTTATATATGTGGTGACTATGGCCAAACCAGTCCTGGCTTACTTGTTTCTATCGTTTGTTTTAATTGTAATTTTCCCTCTTCTCTTGTGTGGATTTTTGGGACGAAAATTGTATGGCAATGGCGTATGTCCAATATTGTAAACAACTTTATGTCACAGTGGCCGGGAATTTACTTTTTTTTTTTTTTTCAGAAACTGAAAGAAATACCAATTATTTTTATGGTTATTAAGGTGTTTAAACAAATAATTTTTTGGTAATGAGGTCAAGCGTGTGTAGTGTTTTATTTTTCTCCATTCGAATATTTTGGGACATAGACTACTAACTTTTAATAACTTTTAACTTAAATCAGTTAATCTTCCAAGGCATTAACTTCAACTTTTAATCAGTTACATTTTTTGGTTTACTTTCCCAAGTCTGAGTCCAACGTATGTCTCTTGCATATTGTTTTACGATTGCGGCTGGTATTTTTTTTTTCAACTACAGCAATGTTAAAATGTCACACTTTAGAGGAGCTGGCAATCATGTTTGTACCACGATGGAGACATAGTATGAAGTGTGTATTCTTCTTGAACACAAACGCATTGGAAACACGTTTAATAGTCATCAACGAAAAATTACTTTTCGTGACACGCTACAGCACAGCTCGTGCGCCAGATCCATTTAATTCTTAAGGGTGCTGCCTACCTCATGCCACTGGCGAGAGTGAAGATAAGGAATAACATATTATATTATATGCGGCGCAGATTGTGTCGAACTTACATATGGACGGAGTTATGCATCAACAGACCAACTAACAATGTCAATAAAAGTGAGATTTTGGCACCATATCTTGTCTGTGGACTGCTTTGACAAATTTAAAAAAATTCAAGAACACCTAACCGGCACTATGCTGTTATTTATTGACACACGTTGTTGTTGCACATTATTAAAACAAACTTTAGTGGTCAATATCTTGGAAACATGTTTTGTTGTTTGTTCTGTTGTGGCATAACTCCGTTCATATATGCCAGCACTGATTTTTTGTTTGCCTCGGTGCGACACACATTACTATGGGATCTTTAATGCAGTTTTTTTCAATGCCCTGAGAACTGTGAGCAAATAAATAATTTAGATGCTTATAACTATTATTTTTGTGCTTGCGTTGTGCTCCATTTAACGATATTGCTTTACCTGGCGTTTTTATAAACCCATACTATATGCGCTGAACACGTTCAGAGCTATAGTTTCTGTACTTACTGTGTAAACAAGCCACTGAAATGTGCTTGGAGGAAAAGAATAATCTACACGGACCTCTTAACTCAACAGAATGGAACTGCAAAACTGCAGTCAATTTATGTGGTGTAAAATTTTTCCTCGAACAATAAAAGCACGGATAGTTAATAAAAGAACTCGGAAAAGCCAGAAGCAAAGCTCGTTCGAGACGAGATTCTTTTTGGTTTTGTTCGCCCTGGAATTATTTATTTGTAACAAGGGTAGTGGGAGGTAAATGTTTGATGTAGGGGTGAGTTGAGCAATTGCAGTGGCCCCTCCCATGATCTTTCTCTTTCTCCGTCACCCAACTGTAGGTACCTTACTTTAAACAGCGAAAGAAAGTTGGGGTAAGATTCTGGACGGTTTCTTGATCCGTAGAACTCTGCTTGAAAGAATAGTAGTTGTAAACTACCAGGTAGGTAAGTACCGTAAACTGGGGGTACTCTGCACACTCCTTCTGGGTAACTTCGCACTACATGGTTATAGGTGGTTCGAAATAAAGCGAGCACACAAAACAGCCCTACTACAAATTTTCTATTTTCAGCAAATTCGTATCTTTCCGCCCGTAACGGCTAACGACGGGAAATATCTAACCTCTCTGGATACGGTACGTAACTTGATACTTGTGCGTGTAAGATAAATTATTGTGCAGTAAGTATGAGCCCATATAGTTTGATTTAAGAAAATATTGATTATATAAAACACATATAGACCTATCTCGAGTTCGGTCGATTTAATTTTAATACATTTAAATATGAAAATACACGGAACTACGTTCGGTAATTCGCTGCCAACCATACCAGTAAAGTAACTATTGTTAAAGTTAAGTTATATACATAATGGCTAGTGGTTTTTTTTAAGAGTAGCTCTTGAATGCTCAGTTTAACCCGGACGACTTATAGTTTCATTTAATATGAACATTTGAAATACAATTCACTGTAAAGTATAGTTCGTATTCACAGTAAAAATTAAAGGTTTTTTGGAAAGCTGTTTACAAAAAAGTTTTTTGTAACATTACAAAAATGTTTTGTAATAATTACAAAAAACTTGTACTTTTACCAATGTCTTTGTATATTTACAAACAATTCTGCAAATCTACAAACACATTTTGTATATTTACTGCTAATATTTGGTTCACTTTACAACAATTGTTTGTAGGGTTACAAATTTTTTTTGGAAACTTACTTCCATTTTTTTTTTGTAAAATTACGAAACGTTGTGTAAAATTTATCTGGTCTTCGATGTTTATTTTGTTTCAAATCGAGAAATTTACTCATTTCCATTTATTTTACTAGTTCCTAAAGGTGTTCACAATATTTATAACCCCTTTAAAAGGTTGCTGACATCTCACATTTATTACCTGACAGATAATGTTCTGATATTAGTTTACAAAAATTTCCTTGTAAATGTAAATTTTTTTTACTGTGTTAGTGATGAGTGGCACAGTTTTCGACAATTTAAGAGGCCCTAAACATTTATTTAAAATGCAAAAAACGTGTGGTGCAGAACTACCCCAATTTACGGTATACTTTCACGTCTCGTTCGTAGTGATGTAACTATACAGGCTGTCCAGAAATAGCCACCTAATAGGCAGTCCACGTGAATCCTGGACTAAACTGGAGACGGAAATGTCCGTGGCAAAATGTTGTACGATGACGTTTAACGTGTACGTCGTGGCAACATAGCACGGAGTGAGTCCCTCTTGGGCTACAAATATACATTACTACCTTACTACATTATTACCTGCAGCCTCCCCGTGGCGCCATTGGATCTTAGAACTAATGCAGGCTCTGGCGTGCGGGCCCTGTGCATCCCGGCTCCTCAGAGCTGGGAAAGGGGTATCTGCCTTGATGGATTCTCCCACAGATGGCAAGGAGAAACCACTAGGTGGGGCGTTTGACTACCTAGCGCTCAGGATGTTGGGGCCCAAATGCCCAGGTGTACAAGTGGGAGACGATGGGCAATGGTAATGGACGAACCTGAAGCGGTCTGGGGAAAAATGACGCACGAACGAGCAGTGCGGTGGTAAGCCCCCCCTCCCCCTCGGGTGGGTACTCTGCCAAAAGGAGCAGCCTGTGCGTTCTTGTAGTACCCAGACGATCAGACTGGAAAATCCACAAATGCCATGAAAATTAGGTAGTGCTACGGGCGACTAGATAGCCCCACGATGAGGTTTTCTCTCGTGCCTGGTCTGCGTTGGTCTCGTAGTGGTGGTGGTTGCCCGGATGCTAGGCAGATCTGGAGAGGACCCTTCCTCTGAGAAAGGTCGATGAGTAGGCTGCAAAAGTGCCCGGTAGCAGACCTTGACAGTCTGTTAGGGGTTAGATAGGCCCCGACTCAAACCAAGAGGCGGCTGAGCTGAGGATCTCAGTCGGGTGACAGGATTGTGGGCGTGAATCTGGGATGGGTGGCCCTAGGCTCTCTCGCTAGCTACTGTTACTCCTTTGGAAGGTGGATGGAGGCGCAGGTCAGTAAGGGTTCGGCGGTTCCAACTGACTGTTAGCTAAAGTCCATTGCGTGGTAGAGCGTGATCTCTCCCCACGCCCTTGGGGGCCGGACGCCGGGATGGCTTCATGCTAAGAGGCACAGTTAACAAAGAAAGCCACGAGTAATCGTGTAAAGTGTAGTAGTACTACTGTTCTGGCCTGCATATTATGGGAGCAGGTTAACATCCCGGGCAGTACGAACACGATTCTACGTGTACTTAACTTAACACGCACAAAATAATACCTGGACGCGGAACACAAGAGCCAAATTTTCACTGTGCTGTGTTGCCACATTGTGCATGTAAAATATCATCGTACACTATTTTGCCACTGACATTTTTGTCTCCAATTTAGCCCAGGATTCGCGTGGTGTGCTTATTATTTTATTTGTTTATTTGGAAACGAGAAGTAACATACGTGATACAAAGTAACTCCTTGAGCTGGTTAGCTCTAGGTGGAGCATTATGTAACACACATAAGTTACAGACTGGACGGACAGTACAGTTTACATGAAAAATTTTTTATTATTATTATACATTTTCGTTTCTGTAAACAATCATATTATGTACTTAAAGTTGAAATGCATAACAAGTGCTTATACTGGACGGCTTGTAGGCCTACAATCTGAATGAGTGAAAATTCACTTATTCACGTCGATGGATGGAGCAGTTTCAACAAATTCAATCAGTGAGAAACCATTGTGAAATCGGTGAATATTCACTGATTCCCATAAAGAGTGCCAACATTCCACTAATTAATTAGTGAATGTCCACAGATTTTCCAGTAATTTTTCACTGATTCAATAAGTGAAAACCGTTTCTTGAAAACAATTGAAAAAAAAGTGAATATTCACTTATTAACTTGTGAGATGTTGGTACTCTTAAACGAAATCAGTGAATGTTCACAAATTAAACAGAGACTATTTTCACTGATTCAAATTGTTTAAACTGCTCCAGCCATCAACGTGAATCAGTGAATACTCAGTAACTCAGATTTAGAGTGTATATAAGACATTTGACTGTGTTGATCATAAACATAAGCCTCAAGATACCTGCTAAAAGAAACCATCCCAGGGGCCAAATTAAATAGAAGCATCAAACGTCTGCACCAGCGCATAGCAAGGAAAACTGCTCTGGACTTGCACCAGCCAACGCGGGTGGAATTAAATATGCCGAACGCAAATGGGCGGGATACTCAGCGATACAGAAATTCAATTTCCCCAGACCGGTTATTCAAGGGCCAACAATAAACCTCGTAACAAAATTGATCGGGAACAATTGGGTCCACTCCGGCTAACTGCCTACGTTTATCCATATGTTGAGCGCGAGTCCTGCCTGTGTGTGTTTAATATATGGCAGCATTATGCTCTAACCTGAAAGCGAATGTTTCTTGTAACATATTCGAAATGTTATGGATAAACAGTATGTCAGATTCATTAACTGTTGAATTGGTGACGTGATAAAATTATAATATTCCGCATGTTTAGAGAGAAGATTCTGCAATTGTGAAGTAACGTGATTTTCGTAACTTACGTCCATGCATTTAGGCCACGATCATAGAAGTACAGGTCTGGACACTCGCCTTTCTACCAATGTATTTTACTTGACCTTGTTGTTTGGCTGCAGTTCACCAAGTTACCGAGAGTGTTGTGCGTCTTTGGCGTTGCAGTCAGGGCGATCGGGCTCAAAGTACGCCCACTTTTTTCTAGTATTTTCATTATAGAGTAAATTAAGATAGCTGAAGCCATGCTTGAGGATTGTGAGCGAAGGACGTATTTCATAAAGTTATTAAAATTACGTTATGATAAATTGTTTATCTCAGTGGGAGGGAAGTGGGCGGAGTTTGAGCCCGACTACCCTGACTGCAGCGCCAAAGACGCACAACACTCTCGGTAACTTGGTAACAAAGGGGTCAAGTTTCCAGGCGAGTGTCCAGACCTGTTCTTCTACGGCCGTGATTTAGGCTTATCGTATTTTCCAACAGCCAATACTACTAGCGATGGTGATGGAATTACGAATTATCTAGTAATTATATTTATGATGTAATTTAATTTTATATTCGATCGTTAACTTATACTTAGATATAATTGACCACGTTTATTATACATGTATATACAGTTATTTCGCATTGTCATTCGGCCGAGGCTGTGTTGAAAATAACTGCGTTATGTTTAAGTGCAATACTAGTCTGGCGGCGTTTCTTAAACACGTGATGTTAAAATCTGAGACTGCTAACGATATTATAGGGAACAGTTTATTTGTTGTCAATTTTAAGTTTACATCTCCATCGTCACGTCACCGCTTCGACAGTAAGTGAAACATACGTTTTCGTGTTGTACATTGATGCATCTTCAACACATGTAAAACTAACTTTAATATCCATTCCACGTGAAAATAAATAATATACTGCCCCGCATATTGTTTTAACGGTACTACATTCTGACACGGCGTCTTGAAGTATTGCACTGAAGTTTAGTCTGTCTCAAATAAGAATTCCATATTTTGACGATTCACTTCTGAGAAGTGGGTCTATAAACCAAGTACGGTGGAGACCGCGCTTTTCCAGGAAGCATTTTACCATATGAAAAGGTTCGGTTTCAGTCGCCATATTTAATTTTATTATTTTTCCCTTTTTTGGAATTCTGAGGAGAAAATGGTTAAATATGCGATTATACCACAAATTCTATTTACATTTCGCTACAGTACAGACCTTGCGATTTAGCCGTTAACTTATAATAACGCCGGAATTAGTCGCGTAAATTATGAATATAAAAAAATTTTCCACACTAATTGCGGCGTTATTATAGGTTAACAGCCAAATTGCAAGGCGTGTACTGTAGCGAAATATAAGTAGAATTTGAGGTATAATTGCATGTTTAACATTTTTTTTTTTTTCAGAATCCCAAAAAAGCGAAAAATAATAAAATTCAACATGGCGACTGAAACCGAGCCTTAAGTACCATTGCACCGGGGGTTAAACAGAAACACACATGCCAGTTTAGCTCACTGCGTGTAGGAGAGATGGGGCGTGCGCCTCAGTGTAGCCCTTGACACTTCTTCTATTCCGAGCCTACAACCCGTCAAACAGCTTAAGGGAGGAGGTATCTATACAAATCCGCAAACGTGTAGCTATGTTTCCATATTTTAATATTACGTCTTAACTACTCCCGTGATATTTACTTACGTGAGTAATGTTAGTACGTTTACCTTCACAACTTTTTTGTGGGTGTTCCGCTGTGATCGAAAATGAGCATGGTCAACAACAGACACATTCCGGCAACTTCATTACGTGGCCCATTAGACTGGCATCGCCTTCTAAGTGTTCCTACCTCGTAATTACTTGTTTGTTTTAACTCAAACTTTACAGTCAGGGTGCCATAATAGTGATTTTACGTGAATACGAATGTTTGCTAGTCAAGTGCTAAGTCACGCAGCTCTTTACAAACTTCAGACACCTTTTGAATGGATGTAATTTAGGTATGTCACTTGGGTTGCCTGCACATTTGCCCCTTTCGTGTCCATTCAACTCCACCTCCTTCCCCTCACCTTCTCTTGACGCCGCTGAGTTGTAAGAGGTCAGGCCGCTCACTTTCCACAACGCGATCTAGAGTTTAATGTTTGCAATACATTATGAAATTTTATTTCATTCTTTTCTTTTAGTTTTTGAGACCCTCTTTCGATTGAACTGAAGTGTGTCCAGCAAAATTATTCTAATAATTATTTATTAATCAAATAAATAATTAACTACGTTTAAAACAATTTCATATTGAAAAAGTAACTTACACAAACTTGCAGAGATATAAATATTCTGACATATGTGACAGGGAACTATTTCCACTCTTATTCACACACACAGACGCGCGTTCCATGTTTCCACACGTGAGAAACACGTGGCGGAAGTAATCGTTAACCGCACGGGTTTTCTCGTAGTACACCCGTTTCCTCCGCCCTTGCATTCCATATTACTCTATACCACGGTCATAGAAGAACAGGTCTGGACACTCGCCTACCTACCAATGTATTTCGCTTGACCCCCTTGTTGTTTGGCTCTAGTTCGTCAAGTTACCGAGAATGTCGTACTTTTTGGCGCTGTATTCCGAGCGGTCGGACTCAAACTCCGCCCACATTTTTCCATTGTTAAATTTATAAAGTAAATAAAGATTGCTGGAGCCTTTTCTTAAATTTGTGAGCGAAGGAAGTATTTCATAAATTGATAAAAAAATACGTTTTTATAAATTGTTTATCTTAGTGCGAAGGAAGTGGGCGGAGTTTGAGT